>RJWK010019559.1:0-32261 GCA_004363435.1 Platanista minor | reverse complement strand
TATGGGAAAAGAATCTAAAAAAAAAAAAGAGTGGATATATGTATATGTATACCTGACTCACTTTGTTGTATGCCTGAAACTAACACAACATTGTAAATCAGCTATATTCCAATACAAATATAAAAAAATAAAGAAATCAGTGGGAAAATATCTTCAAAATGCTGAGAGAAGAAACTATCAACATAAGAGTGTGTACAAATTGTCTTTCAAGTAAGAAAAATATTTTCTGTAAAAACAGACAGATTCTTTACCATCAGCAGACTTTCACAGAAAGAAATTCTAAAGAATGTATTTCAGGAAAAAAGAATGTTACTTTAGAAGGAAAATCTGGGATGGCAAAGAAATTGGTAAACATATAAACAAATCTAAATGAACCTCACCCATATGAAATAATAATTATACATTATCTTTACGTGTGATTTGTAGAAGCCACAGATATGGAGAGCCTGCTTTAAGGATGTGAGTATCCATGGACTCGGTCCTGGAACCAATTCCCTGCAGATACCAAGGGATGACTGGTACTGGAAAATAACAGCACTTAAATTGGGAGGGAGAGATTGAAATGTTTTAAAGCTCTCATTTCAGTTATTTATTGCTCAATAACAAATCATTCACCACGGCTTAAACAACAACAGTCATTTTAGTGTCTTTCGCAGTTTCTGTGGATCAGGAATTCAGGAAGGACCAGGCTCAGGAGATCTGGCTTATGATCTCTCATCCGGTGACTGGAGTTGAAATGGTGAAGGATTGGAGCAGCTGGCATTGGCTGGGCATCTCTCTTTCTCCATCTAGTCTCAGAGATTTCCATGTGGTCTCTCGTTGTGAGCTTGTTTGGGCTCCCTCACAGCATGCCAGCCTCAGTACAGATGGATTTTTTGTATGGTAGCTGGCTTCCACCAAGGCTAGTGTCCAAAGAGAACATGGCAGAAGTCATGACATTTGTATAACCTCACAATGGAAATGACATATAGGTCAGTTCCATCACATTCTATAGGTTGAGGCAATCACAAAGGCCCACCCAGCTTTGAGAGGAAAGTCCTAGCACAGATCTGCCTGTTGTTAGGAGAAGTGTCAAAGCCACATTGTTAAAAGAATATGTATGATAGGAGATGTTATTGTGGTCATCTTTGGAAAATATAATCTGCCTTGGGTCATAACAATTCATATCCCTTGCCCATTCAAAATAGCATTAGTCTTTCCCTGAAGACACTCAAGACTTACTCCATCACAGCATCAACTTCAAGTCCCAGGATCTCCAAAGAATTGAAAGAAGGAACAGCAACAACAACAGAAACCCAGAAAAGAATAACCTGAAAACAAAGTACAGCAGAGAGGATCTAAAAAGGTAAAGTTGATTCTTTGAAAAGTTGATAAATAAAAATTACTTAAAGTAGACCTTTTATAATATTTCTACAAATCTGTCCTAAAGATAAAGGGGAAAAAACCCTAGTGTGTACAAGCACACATATCATGTTGTAAATAATTTGAAAACATTTGCACTCTTTAGACATACAAAAATATATCAGTGGTTTTGTAACTAGTGTCCATATTGATGGAATATTATGCAATGATATTATGGAATAATATTCTTGAATAATTTTAACAAATGGTAACGTGCCCACATAGTAAGTGAAAAAATAAGTATATAAATGCGTATGCTCAACTGTATAAAACTATATGCATAGAAAATCCCTAAGGAAATAAATCAACATTTTCCAAATTGGCTGCAAAGTTTTATAATAGGAAAAAAATCATTAAAAGCAAGCCTTGTTATTTTACGTTTTCTCCTAATGTTAATTCCTTTTGATGATACAGTAGCCCTATGAATTAGAAGAGCAGACAATAGAATGAAGCCCCGATTTTGTGTGTGTGTGTTCCTGCCTTTCCAGATCTAAGTAAGATTGGCTTGGACTCCAAATTTTATGTACTGAATTCAGAAACTCAAAACATTCTGTGCATCTTTTCAGGAACATTGTCCAGGGAGCAGTGGAAGGGAGCCTGGCAACAAGAACCCACCTCCTGACATGGAGTCGTTATCATATCAGTGTCCATTTGTTTCTTCCCTTTCTCTTTCCCTCTCTGAAGTTCTAATCCTCAGCATTAAGTAACAGGTCAGATCAAATGTTACTTTAAAAGAATAATTAGTACATAATTAGTAAATACTGGAATAGCCTAATTTCTCATGATACTTTTATGCAGATCCATTGAGAGTAGGTTGCACTCCAGTGATAAAACATTAAGGGGTTGACCCAGAAGGAGTACCAGGTTAAGAATTTTTACACAGGATTTATATTGACTCTCAACACGTTGAATTATAAGAACACGTCTCTTTTTCCATCCCCTCACTTTCAGTCTGTATGCGTCCCTAGGTCTGAAGTGGGTCTCTTGTAGACAGCATATATACGGGTCTTGTTTTTATATCCATTCAGCTACTCTATGTCTTTTGCTTGGAGCATTTAATCCATTTACGTTTAAGGTAATTATCGATATGTATGTTCCTATTACAATTTCCTTAATTGTTTTGGGTTTGTTATTGTAAGTCTATTCCTTCTCTTGTGTTTCCTGCCTAGAGAAGTTCCTTTAGCATTTGTTGTAAAGCTGGTTTGGTGGTGCTGAATTCTCTTAGCTTTTGCTTGTCTGTAAAGGTTTTAATTTCTCCATCAAATCTGAATGAGATCCATGCTGGGTAGAGTAATCTTGGTTTTAGGTTTTTCTCCTTCATCACTTTAAATATGTCTTGCCACTCCCTTCTAGCTTGCAGAGTTTCTGCTGAAAGACAAGCTGTTAACCTTTTGGGGATTCCCTTCTGTGTTATTTGTTGTTTTCCCCTTGCTGCTTTTAATATTTTTTCTTTATATCTAATTTTTGATAGTTTGATTAATATGTGTCTTGCTGTGTTTCTCCTTGGATTTATCCTGTATGGGACTCTCTGTGCTTCCTGGACTTGATTAACTATTTCCTTTCCCATATTAGGGAAGCTTTCAACTATAATCTCTTCAAATATTTTCTCAGTCCCTTTCTTTTTCTCTTCTTCTTCTGGGACCCCTATAATTTGGATGTTGGTGCATTTAATATTGTCCCAGAGGTCTCTGAGACTTTCCTCAGTTCTTTTAATTCCATGCAAATGGAAATCAAAAGAAAGCTGGAGTAGCAATTCTCATATCAGACAAAATAGACTTTAAAACAAAGACTATTACAAGAGACAAAGAAGGACACTACATAATGATGAAAGGATCCATCCAAGAAGAAGATATAACAATTGTAAATATTTATGCACCCAACACAGGAGCACATCAATACATAAGGCAACTACTAACAGCCATAAAAGGGGAAATCGACAGTAACACAATCATAGTAGGGGACTTTAACACCCCACTTTCACCAATGGAGAGATCATCCAAAATGAAACTAAATAAGGAAACACAAGCTTTAAATGATACATTAAACAAGATGGACTTAATTGATATTTTTCGGACATTCCATCCAAAAACAACAGAATACACATTCTTCTCACGTGCTCATGGAACATTCTCCTGGATAGATCATATCTTGGGTCACAAACCAAGCCTTGGTAAATTTAAGAAAATTGAAATCGTATCAAATATCTTTTCTGACCACAAGACTATGAGACTAGATATCAATTACAGGAAAATATCTGTAAAAAATACAAACACATGGAGGCTAAATAATGCACTACTTAATAACCAAGAGATCACTGAATAAATCAAAGAGAACATCAAAAAATACCTAGAAACAAATGAAAAAGAAAACACAATGACCCAATACCTATGGGATGCAGCAAAAGCAGTTCTAAGAGGAAAGTTTATAGCAATACAATCCTACCTTAAGAAACAAGAAACATCTCAAATAAACAACCTAACCTTACACCTAAAGCAATTAGAGAGAGAAGAACAAAATAACCCCAAAGTAAGCAGAAGGAAAGAAATTATAAAGATCAGATCAGAAATAAATCAAAAAGAAATGAAGGAAATGATAGCAAAGATCAATAAAACTAAAAGCTGGTTCTTTGAGAAGATAAACAAAGTTGATAAACCATTAGCCAGACTCATCAAGAAAAAAAGTGAGAAGACTCAATAGAGTTAGAAATAAAAAAGGAGAAGTAACAACTGACACTGCAGAAATACAGAGGATCATGAGAGATTACTACAAGCAACTATATGCCAATAAAATGGACAACCTGGAAGAAATGGACAAATTCTTAGAAATGCACAACCTTCCGAGACTGAAACAGGAAGAAATAGAAAATATGAACAGACCAATCGCAAGCACTGAAATTGAAACTGTGATTAAAAATCTTCCAACAAACAAAAGCCCAGGACCAGATGGATTCACAGGTGAATTCTATCAAACATTTAGGGAAGAGCTAACACCTATCCTTCTGAAACTCTTCCAAAATATAGCAGAGGGAGGAACACTCCTAAACTCATTCTACGAGGCCACCATCATCCTGATACCAAAACCAGACAAAGATATCCCAAAGAAAGAAAACTACAGGCCAATATCACTGATGAACATAGATGCAAAAATCCTCAACAGGGCTTCCCTGGTGACGCAGTGGTTGAGAGTCTGCCTGCCAATGCAGGGGACACGGGTTCGTGCCCCGGTTCCGGAAGATCCCACGTGCCGCGGAGCGGCTGGGCCCGTGAGCCATGGCCGCTGAGCCTGGGCGTCCGGAGCCTGTGCTCCGCAATGGGAGAGGCCACAACAGTGAGAGGCCCGCGTATGACAAAAAAAATAAAATAAAAAAAATAATAAAATCCTCAACAAAATACTAGCAAACAGAATCCAACAGCACATTAAAAGGATCATGCACCATGATCAAGTGGGGTTTATCCCAGGAGTGCAAGGATTCTTCAATATATGCAAATCAATCAATGTGATACACCATATTAACAAATTGAAGGAGAAAAACCATATGATCATCTCAATAGATGCAGAGAAAGCTTTTGACAAAATTCAACACCCATTTATGATAAAACCCCTGGAGAAAGTAGGCACAGAGGGAACTTTCCTCAATATAGTAAAGGCCATATATGACAACCCACAACCAACATCATCCTCAATGGTGAAAAACTGAAACCCTTTCCACTGAGATCAGGAACAAGACAAGGTTGACCACTCTGACCATTATTCAACAGTTTTGGAAGTTTTAACCACAGCAACCAGAGAAGAAAAAGAAATAAAAGGAATCCAAATCAGAAAAGAAGTAAAGCTGTCACTGTTTTCAGATGACATGATACTATACCTAGAGAATCCTAAAGAAGCTACCAGAAAGCTACTAGAGCTAATCAATGAATTTGGTAAAGTAGCAAGATACAAAATTAATGCACAGAAATCTCTAGCATTTCTATACAACAGTGATGAAAAATCTGAAAGTGAAATTAAGAAAACACTCCCATTTACCACTGCAACAGAAAGAATAAAATATCTAGGAATAAACCTACCTGAGGAGACAAAAGACCTGTATGCAGAAAATTATAAGACACTGATGAAAGAAATTAAAGATGATACTAATAGATGGAGAGATATACCATGTTCTTGGATTGGAAGAATCAACATTGTGAAAATGACTCTACTACCCAAAGCAATGTACAGATTCAATGCCATCCCTATGAAACTACCACTGGCATTTTTCACAGAAGTAGAACAAAAAATTTCACAATTAAAAAAAAATTTTTCTTACATCTTTATTGGAGTATAATTGCTTTACAATGGTGTTAGTTTCTGCTTTATAACAAAGTGAATCAATTATACATATACACAGGTTCCCATATCTCCTCCCTCTTGCCTCTCCCTCCCTCCCACCCTCCCTAAAAAATTTCACAATTTGTATGGAAACACAAAAGACCCCGAATAGCCAAAGGAATCTTGAGAAAGAAAAATGGAGCTGGAGGAATCAGGCTCCCTGACTTCAGACTGTATTAAAAAGCCACAGTCATCAAGACAGTATGGCACTGGCACAAAAACAGACATATAGATCAATGGAAGAGGATAGAAAGCACAGAGATAAACCCATGCATCTCTGGTCACCTTATCTTTGATAAAGGAGGCAGGAATGTACCGTAGAGAAAAGACAGCCTCTTCAATACATGGTGCTGGGAAAACTGGACAGGTACATGTAAAAAGTATGAAATTAGAACACTCCCTAACACCATACACAAAAATAAACTCAAAATGGTTTAAAGACCTAAATGTAAGGCTAGACTCTATCAAACTCTTAGAGGAAAACATAGGCAGAACACTCTATGGCATAAATCACAGCAAGATCCTTTTTGACCCACCTCCTAGAGAAATGGAAATAAAAACAAAAATAAACAAATGGGACCTAATGAAACTTAAAAGCTTTTGCACAGTAAAGGAAGCCATAAACAAGACGAAAAGACAACCCTCAGAATGGGAGAAAATATTTGCAAATGAAGCAACTGACAAAGAATTAATCTCCAAAATGTACAAACAGCTCGTGCAGCTCAATATCAAAAAAACAAACAACCCAATCCCAAAATGGGCAGAAGACCTAAACAGACATTTCTCCAAAGAAGATATACAGACTGCCAACAAACACATGAAAGGATGCTCAATGTCATTAATCATTAGAGAAATGAAGATCAGAACAACAATGAGATATCATCTCACACCAGTCAGAATGGCCATCATCAAAAAATCTACAAACAATAAATGCTGGAGAGGTGTGGAGAAAAGGGAACCCTCCTGCACTGTTGGTGGGAATGTAGATTGATACAGCCACTATGGAGAACAGTATGGAGGTTCCTTAAAAAACTAAAAATAGAATTGCCATACGACCCAGCAATCCCACTCCTGGGCATATACCCTGAGGAAAAACATAATTCAAAAAGAGTCATGTACCAAAATGTTCATTGCAGCTCTATTTACAATAGCCAGGACATGGAAGCAACCTAAGTGTCCATCGACAGATGAATGGATAAAGAAGATGTGGCACATATATACAATGGAATATTACTCTGCCATAAAAAGAAATGAAATTGAGTTATTTGTAGGGAGGTGGATGGACCTAGAGTCTGTCATACAGAGTGAAGTATGTCAGAAAGAGAAAGACAAATACCGTATGCTAACTCATATATGTGGAACCTAAGAAAAAAAAAAAAAGGTCATGAAGAATCTAGGGGCAGGACGAGAATAAAGACACAGACCTACTAGAGAATGGACTTGAGGATATGGGGAGGGGGAAGGGTAAGCTGTGATAAAGTGAGAGAGTGGCATGGACATATATACACTACCAAACGTAAAATAGATAGCTAGTGGGAAGCAGCCGCATAGCACAGGGAGATCAGCTTGGGGCTTTGTGACCACCTAGAGGGGTGGGATAGGGAAGGTGGGAGGGAGAGAGACGCAAGAGGGAGGAGATACGGGAACATATGTGTATGTATAACTGATTCACTTTGTTATAAAGCAGAAACTAACACACCATTGTAAAGCAATTATACTCCAATAAAGATGTTAAAAAAAAATAAGAACATGTCTCTTAAGCTTCTACTACTAAATTGCTTTAATTTGTTTACTAGAACTTTTTTTAAAAAAATAAGAGCTCTACTGTTTGATTGGATCTATAAATCGTGATATACATTTTAACTTAAATGCATATCTGGATATGCTTTCATATCTGCATCTCTATATGACACACACCTGCCCACACAGCAACAACAACCCAGGAGGACAGGCATCTTAATGATCAGGGTCAGGATGTAAATTATTGACATGGAAAGAATATACATTCGTGGGTCACATGACATATTTGATAAATACTATTGCAAGTACTAATGAAGGGAAAGGCAGAAGGAAGAGACGCTTACAAGATAAAAATAACATATTCTTTTGATCAGGGGAGTAGTTTCATATTATAGCATTTATGAGACTGAGCTGCCTTTTACAGCCTCTGGTGACCATTTAGAAGCTGAGGCATAGTTGACACTGCCTGAGCAGGGTTTGTGCATTGTGGGTACTGCACATGTTAAATTTGATTGACATTTAAAATATAACCACAATGATGGAATATCTATTGTGTATAAAGAAAGGCACGGAAACAGCAATGGGGTGCCAATTTGACTTATAAACAAATTATTTCAGAGAAATGATGGAAGCAACTCTATATTTTCTTCTAAGGTAGCAAAATAAATATGAAGGAAGAAAATACCCACAAGTAGATGAAGCAATATTATAAATAGTTTCTAAGATGTATGCAGAATGATCGTCTCCATATCAAAAGTCAAACAGTGCATGTGAAAGTAGGAAAAATTGATCAGTTCCTTGGAATGAATGAAAGAAATGTCAAAGCAAGAAGAGGTTAGTGCAGGACTGTCCATAGCACTATTGTAACATCATTGAGTCATAGTTTCCTTGGCAGTATTCTTTTTTTTCTGTATTATTGATAAATTGTATGATAGCATCTTAGATCTGATGGAATATAATTTCTTTTAAATAAATAATACCTGCCAATTACCCAGAAATAAAAATAATTAGGTAGAAAAAAAGAGTGAATGTTTGGAGGCAGAGTGACACATAAAAGAAAGAAACACTAAGCATTGTGTAACCCTTATGTACACAGGAACGACACATGGAGAGGCTAGTAATGCAGGTATTAGCATTATCCTGATTTTTCTGTGACAGTCTTTGTGACAAGTTAAGTGATTTGCTTCAATCAGATATTGTGTCAGAATTGGCTTGACCTAGGACTTTAGACTCTCTTTTCTTTTCCTGGGAAGTAGTTGGAGAACTATCACCTAGGGGTTTATAGTTGCTATCACAGCTTCTATTTAGTTGTTATCTCTGGGAGAGAAGAGAAGAGAAAACTCCAAGAGGCCAATAATAAGTTTACCATTTAAAAGGGAAAGGGAGAATTTTTTTTTTTTTTTTTTGCGGTATGCAGGCCTCTCACTGTTGTGGTCCCTCCCGTTGCGGAGCACAGGCTCCGGACGCGCAGGCCCAGCGGCCATGGCTCACGGGCCCAGCTGCTCCGCTGCATGTGGGATCTTCCCGGACCAGGGCACGAACCCGTGTCCCCTGCATCGGCAGGCGGACTCTCAACCACTGCGCCACCAGGGAAGCCCGAAAGGGAGAATTTTTGATGAAGAGACAATTGGGTGAAACTCCTGAGGAGACAAAAAAAGTGGTTTATGACTTTGTAATACTATATTACCAAGATTCTGACAGCAGGAGGAAATGGAAGAGAGAAACAAAAACAAAACCAAACCAAAAAACAGAGGAAGCCACAAGATTACTACTGAAACATGAAGAGTCTGCAGGAAAAAGACACAGGCCACTGCAAGTTAATACAGAAGACCTTTTTATTAAAGTTGAATTTACCATCGCTCCTGTTTCCGGTTGTTTTTTTTGGAGCTGTTTAAAAGAGAAGCATCCCATCACTAAATGCTTGCTTGTTGTAGTAGCTTTAAACTCACCCCTTAGTACAATATTTCCCATCTGGGTAAAAGTTAATTGATTACTCATTTTCAGGATAAATTGTGATTACCCCTTACCGGGTTCTCTGCTTCTATTATCTTCCACCTTTTTACAATCAATTCTCACAGCCAAATTAACATGTGACAATTTTTTTTTTTTTTTTTTTTTTTTTGCGGTACGCGGGCCTCTCACTGCTGTGGCCTCTCCCTTTGCGGAGCACAGGGTCTGGACGTGCAGGCTCAGCAGCCATGGCTCACGTTAGCATGTGATATTTTAACTGTGACGCCTTCTTTCAATTCTTCAAATTGCTTTCCTTCAGATGAGGCGGCATCATCACCTTCTATTTCAAGCCACTTCTGCATTGTGCGTTTTGGGAATACTCTTACACTGGGCGCCGCCTGCTCTAGACCACTCCTGCCAATTCTCCGCTGGAGCTGACCTCTGCTCTTTGTTTCTCACTGCTGTGGCCTCTCCCGTTGCGGGGCACAGGCTTCGGACGCGCAGGCTCAGCGGCCATGGCTCACGGGCCCAGCCGCTCCGCGGCATGTGGGATCTTCCCTGACCGGGACACGAACCCGTGTCCCCTGCATCGGCAGGCGGACTGTCAACCACTGCGCCACCAGGGAAAACCCTCTTCTCTTCTTCATGACTACTCAGGCTTGTGAGCCACACTCTCTGCTTAGTGCCTTTTTTTCTCATATTGGAGTCGTTTCTGTCCTTTCTGGCTGCTCTCACCTTCCATTAGGTAAATTTATCAGTCCAAAGAAACCAGCTCTCTCATATGCCACTAAAAACTGGTAGACAGTTCCACAGCATTTTTCAAGTCCACTGATTGTCCCACTTCTAGATGATTATATGCTGTCTTCTCTCTCAAGCTTCCAACATCGCGTGCTCATTCCTCTTCTCTGAGGTGATAACCTTGCTTTCCCCTTTCCAGGGAAAACAGAAGTGAGGAGAAGGAAACATCCCTGCTCTCACTCCACAATCCCAATCCCTCTTGCCTGCAGTTAATTCACGTCTTATTCCTTCTTCTTTTTTTTTTTTTTTTATATGTACCTGTTTGTAGTACAACTTCCCAAATCTTAACCAGTTGTTTAAATGACACTCAGCTGTATAAACAGTCAATTTCAGCTTTTTAAAGAATGAGTCTCGGAATCTTCTCACATGTTCTAATACCTACTAGGTGCAAGACTGGTATCCTGGAATCTTCCCCCACCATCATCCTAGAGATTCCCTTCCCCTTTCACCTGTATTGATCTCTGAATTCACATAACCTGTATCACCTTCTTTCTTGGACTTTTTTTTTTTTTTTCATTTTACTGGTGCACATCCTCCAATAGCTTCCCAAGAAAAGGTACAAGGGAATTAAAAGTTTTGATATCTTGTGTGTCTGAAATTATCCTTATTCTACCCTCAGACTTGATGGATATTTCTGGTAGGATTTTACTTCTTCTTTGGAAATGCTTTTCTTTTAGCATTCTGAAGACATTTCTCCAGTGTTTTCTCGATGCCAAAGTTGCTTTTGAGAAAAGTGATGTCATTCTGATTCCTGATCTTTGTCTGTGACCTGGATTTCTGTTTCCCCCTGCATTCCAAACTGGTCTTATCTTTACTTCCTTCTCTTCCTGCACCCCCAGTATTTTGAAATTTCACAATGATGTTCCTTATTATTGGCCTACTTTCATTTATCATGTTAGAACTCAGTGGACCTTTTTAATCTGCAAGCACATGTCCTCCCACTTTGGGAAATTTTCTTAGGTTATTTCTTTAACTCCACATTGTTAATTGTCAGTTCTTATCTTACTTGACCTATTAGTACCATATGACACATTTGATCTTTCTCCCTCTTAATGCATTTTCTTCACTTAGCTTCCAAATCCACACTCTTTTGATTCTCTTGCTGTTTCAGAAGCCACTACTTCTTAGTAGCTTTTCCTGGCATCTCAACTCCTAAACCTATGAGCATTGGAGTGGTCCAGGAATCTACCCTCTAACTTTCCTTTTTCTCTATTTGTTTATTCCCTACAGGATTTCTTCCAGTCTCATGGCTTTAAATACTATGTATACTCTGTGATGACTCCTAAATTTGTACTGCAGCCAGGACATAATTCTTTATTTCCATGCTCATATACCCAGCTCTCAGCTTGGCTAATCTATTAGGATATCAAACATGAATTTCAAACTTAAAATAATCTGTACAGAACTCCTATTTTTTTCCCCTTTAAAACTCATGGGTTCTGCCATCTTCCCCATCTGAAAAAATGGAAACTCTATTTTTCCAGTTGTTCAGTTCAAAAACCTTGGAGTCCACCTTGGCTTATCTTTTTCTTTCATACCTTATATTTGATTAAATCCACTGCCAATTCTGATGAACCTTCTCTCAAACATTATAGCCATTTCTCACCTTCTCCACAGCCACTACCCTGGTCCAAGCCATCATCATCTCTCTCCTGAATTACTGCAATAGTCTTCCAACAAATTTTTATGCTTCCGCTCTTACCACTTGTACCATTTAGTAGGTTGTTGTCTCTCAGCTACAAACACACTTTCCTTTACAGTGTTTTGTGATGTTGGAACCAGGACTCTACAAATCACATTTTTCCGTTGCCACCTGGTTCCCTGTGAGGCTTTCCAATAGGGGGCATTAGACAGAGGCTGGAGGAAGAGGAAGGGGGCCTTTCTGCTTCCTATTGGCATCCTGTGGATTTCCTGTCTACATCCTGTGGGTTTCCTGTCTCTTTATGGTTCTTATGGCATCACCCTAGCAACAGTCCCTTTCCATAGCAGTAGCTCAATCCAACTGGCAGCTTTTTCCAACACATTTAAAACAGTCAACACACAGATGAGAAATTCTTATTCTTGTCTTCTAGTAATTTGGCATTTGTAAAACCACAACAACCCAATCTAAGCAATAAAGGCTCTTGTAAATATTAGCATAAAATAGAAGAATTAGTCTGTATTTGGCCATCCCAAATTCTTGTTTCCTTATTCTCTTTTCAGGCATTTTCTTACCACATGGGCTGGCTTTTCTGGTTTAAATTTTTGCTTCAGCCTCTAACAATTATTTTCTATGATGCTCTCCAGCTCAGGGAGGAAAAATGGCCAATATTAGTTAATTTGACCAATTGCTTGCCTCTTGCCTGTCTTGGAGTGCGCATGTTAGTAACAGGGGTAGTGATGGTAGCACAGATGGTATGTTAAGTCAGGATCTCTGGCAGGACATGGGTCTTTGGAAAAGCATATTCAGTATTATAATATAATTATATATTGAAATATTTATATTTGGAAATTTTAAGAAACTTCCTTATAGTTTTCACAAATTACAGGAAATCGTGTTCAGCAACATTTTCTTTTGGTTGCTTGGGATTTACAGATTTGTGATTCTTAGGGAAGGTCACAACCACCTTGGGAAGTACGTCAGAATCTGGAGGGACAGCGACATAAGAGATCTTAATATTTATTAAAGAGAAATTTGGGTTAAAAGAAGTCCGAGAAACTCTGCTTTATATTGTCGCTTTCCCTTATTTCAGCATCCTGTCTCCCATTCCCAGTGCCATGGTATTCCTTCTTTACAAGAGCCCTGTCCTAGAGGCAGGGCCCTATGACTCAAGTCTTCTCAATGCCCTGTAGCAACTCTTTTTCTCCTAAGACAGTAACAGGTCATTTGATGAACAGGTTTCTCTGTTGACATATTAATGGCTGATAATGAGTTAATGTTTTACTCCCCTCACTGTTTTTATGGAACCACCTGGAGGAATCTAAGTGCTTTAACAAATTAGAATAATTCTCTAACTAGAGAAATTGCAGACACCTTGGCTGTCTTAGGGGTAGGGGCTGGGGAGGTATTTTCAGTGATTGACTGGAAAGGAATCTTTAGTATTGTTTATGTCACACCATGTATATGGCTAGTTATTCTTAGAGCTGACCCTGCTGCCCACAAGATTAATGATGGCCTTCGGAGAACTAATGGGAAACAGACGCTACTTTTCTGTATCACTAAGCCCCGTAGAGGGCAGGATTCAAACTCTACTGCTGTCTTCTAAGACCAGAGGCTCTTGGAAAGTTGTATCCTTCTTGGGTTACCTCTCAGCTCATCACTGCAACAACTTCTGGGAAACAAAAAGGCTACATTTCTCAAACCTTTGCTAGATAATACCCTGTGCCTGATATAGCTAAAAAGCCCAGAAGGCAGAGACTTCCCAATACAAATTCTCATTAGATGGAAAAGTTTTCTGATTAGAAGCCCTTGTGTTATTGTACAAGCGCTTTCAGTTATGGTTTGTTTGAACATTTGTTTTTCTTCTTCCTTGAGATTTTTTTCTTTTTTTTTTAAATTGAAGTATAATTGATTTACAATGTTGCAATGTGTTACTTTCAGGTGTCCAGCACAGTGACTCAGCTGTATATAAATTTATAAATATATGTATATATATATATTTTTTCAGATTCTTTTCCCTTATGGGTTATTACAAAATATTGGGTGTAGTTCCTTGTGCTACACAGTAGGTCCTTGTTGGTTATCTATTTTATATGCAGCAGTGTGTGTATGTTAATCCCAAACTCCTAGTTTATCCCTCTCCCCACCCTTGAAATTCTTTGCTCCCTTGAGCCCCAACACGTCTCTTTTTTCCTGTTTCTTGTTAGCTTCCTTTGCTGGTTCTTCTTTCATCTACCCTCCCTCCTTGATGTTGGTGCTTCCCAGTGTTACCTCTTAGCTCTCTCTCTCTTTTTTTCTCACTGGATTTGCCTTCTCTTGGGGAAAACATCCACAGCCTTCACCGTCAGCCATAACCACCACTAGGGTAGATCCATCCCAGACCGCAATTCTCTTCTTGGCTTCAGACAGCTATGTGTCTACTGGCTGCCTCCATTGAGAAGTCCCATAGGTATCTCACATTTAATATATCCCCAAGGTCAATTAGTGATCTTTCCCATCACATCTTCCTTGTCCCTGTGTCCCTATTACAGTTATTAGCCCCATCCAGCCAGTCACTGAGGTGACTAACCTTTAAGTCTTCCTTGCACCTCCTGGCTTCATCATCTACCTGCAAAGCCCTGACAGTGTTCCTTTCACATTATTCATTAACTTTGTACTGTCTCATTATTTCTCATGCCATTGCCCTTGTTCAAAGGATAACAGCCCTTGTCAGAGCTCAAATAGTGTCCTACGATCTTCCTTCAATCTGTTTTCCCCTACAGTACAGATACATCTTCTGCAATCCAAAATGAAAGTTCTTGACTGGCTCCGCATCACTTTCTCAATGAAGTCTCAGCTCAATCATCCATCCCTCACCACCTCTCCCATTTGCCTCAAACTCCAGCATCATTCATCACTCCCCAAAGACTGCACTCACCAGCACCACTGCACTCATGGAGTGCCCTCTGCCTGGATGGTCCTTCTGCTCATTGTCCCTTACAAGGCTCAGCTCTCCAAAGACTGGGCACTGTTTCTCTCATCTTTTTATAACCAGAGTGTTTGACCCACAGAGAGTGAAACTTCAGCAAGTAACTGGGTTAATATGTGCCATTCTGGTGAAATACTTTACTCCAAATTTTAAATTAAATCACCATAAATAAATAAATGAACCAAAAAATCTACAAGATAACTGAAAAATAAGGATAAGACGAAATCAAATGCTAACATCTTTATGGAATTTCCACTGACTGTAGCGAGAACGTTGAGTTGAGAGTCATAATCCTAAACTAAGCCTACTGAACCAGAAGAGCACAGAAATCTGGGAAGAAGACGGGAAAAGGCTATGACTCAACCCCATTCTATCCACTAGCCAAGAAACAGAAAAATTCCAAAACCATGTGAACTCTTTTTAGACTGATATTGTCATGCCCTTCCTTCTCCCTGTCAGTTCTCTTTTTCGTCCACTTGGAAACCATACTTTACAACACATTTGCTGACATGGGTAGAGACAGTAGCACTTTGCGGGCTGAGATGTGTAAAAGCTTCAGGAAAATGTTTACAGAGGGAAGATGAAGAAGAGAGGAAGAGCCCGAAGAATAGTGCAGCTAGAAGTCCAATTTTTACTTCTATCATTGACTGAAGCACTAAAGCTTGCATACGACTTCCTAGCAGTCAGTCAACTGGCCAGTTGGAGTGGAACATCCTCCCTCAGTCCAGTAGAAACAAGAGATGATTGTTTACAAGACAGTGGAAACCAGGCCCAGGGTTCAGCACTCCAGCGTTCTCTCTAGGAGTAGATCCAAAAGAGACAATGTACAAACACCTAAATGACCAGTAAGAGGGTAAGAGGACATCATGCACCCATTCTGCAGCCAAATATGGTTCTGGATCAGGTTAGTGGTTGTGTGCATGCATGCGTGCATGTGTGTTTACTATTTATGGAAAATAATTTTAAAATATTTGGTGTAGATCCCCCCAAATATTCTGCAGCACAAAGAAAAGTGGCTTAAAGGCTCAGAAGAAAAACAACAGAAAAAAATTTTTCCGGAGGAAATAAAAAAACTTTCAAAGCCTTAGCTTGATGTACTTAACAGGAATTGACTCACTGGGTACAAGGGATATTTAGGAGAACAGAGAATGAGCTGAAAGTACAGATGAAAACAGAGATGGCTAAGAGCAGGCAGAATTGCAAAGAAAGCAATACATTTCACATTGGATGCAGCAAAGAGCAGAGTTAAGAGTGCAGACAATAAAGTCCATAATATTTAAACTTGAATGTGGAAAAAAAGAGATGTACATGACAAGAAATAAGATTGAGGACAACCCAATGTTTATAGCAGCACTATTTACAATAGCCAAGACATGGACGCAACCTAAATGTCCATTGACAGGTGAATGGATAAAGAAGATGTGGTACATATATACAGTGGAATACTACTCAGCCATAAAAAAGAGTGAAATAATGTCATTTGCAGCAACATGGTTGGACCTAGAGATTATCATACTAAGTGAAGTAAGTCAGACAAAGACAAATATCATATGATAACACATATGTGGAATCTAAAAAATGATACAAATGAACTTATTTATAAAACAGAAACAGACTCACAGACATAGAAAACAAACTTATGGTTACCAAAGGGGAAATGGAGGGGGGAAGGGAAAAATCAGGAGTTTGGGATTAGCAGATACAAACTACTATGTATAAAATAGATAATCAACAAGGTCCTGCTGTATAGTACAGGGAACTATATTCAATATCTAGTAATAAACTTAATGGAAAGGGATCTGAAAATAATATATATATATATATATATATACTTCAATAAAAAATATATACTTCAATAAATATATACTTCTATATAAAAATTTAAAAATTAAAAGAAATTTTAAAAAAGAAATAAGATGGAGGAAAAAGAAAGGAGAGCCATGTAAGTTTCAGGTTTTCTGAAGAAGAATCAAGAGAGAACAAACAATAAGCAATCATTAGACCCAATCAGAAAAAATATGTTAAAAAATCTTTTCTGAAACAGGACCTGGTCCACAGATTAAAGGCACTTGTCACATTTCAAGGTCAAATTAATGGGAAAAGACCCCCATAGATATATTCTGACAACATTTTTACATTTCAAGGATAAAGAGAAAAATTCTACAAGCACCGAGTCAGAGAAACATGGTTTACTTACAAAGGAGTAAGAATAAGTGTGGCTTCAGACTTCTCCATATCATTGAACTTCAGGAGCAGTGTCACAGTAGGTACAGATATTTGAACAGCAGAATTCCTTCTCCAGCCAAGTTGTCTATTCATATAAAATACAAGGGCTCAGAAAATATATTTCTCAAATACCTTTCTTGAATTACGTGATTATATAATATGTTCTGTGTGTGTGTGTGTGTGTGTGTGTGTGTGTGTATACACACACACACACACACCAGAGCTGAGTGCCAAATACTCAAGGAAGTTTGGTACTAATAGTAAAATCCAAAAGCTGTTAAAAATGTAGGGACTGAACAGTGGTATGCTGGTCAGTGTTTTAAAACCACCTGTAGGGGTGTGAAAGAACAACATGATTTGTAGAGTTTGCCAACTTTCATGGTGTAAGAACGGCTACTGTGTCCGATTTCAAGCTACCAGTGTGATGTCAATGTGGAATTGAGAAGTGCAATTGACTCTCACATGCCTTTAGGAGCTGGCTTCAGCTGGACCAGTTATTTGCCATTTGAGAAAAAAATAAGCATTTTATCTGAGACCATATACCAAAACCAATTGTATACTCCTCGTATTACTTTATTTGGGCTGCAGTAACAAATGACCATAAACTGAGGGGCTTAAACCAACAGAGCTTTACCGTCTCATAGCTCTGGAGGCTGGCAATCTGAAATCCAGGTATTGGCAAGGTCGTGCTCTCTTTATGTCTCTAGGGGAGGATCCTTCCATGCCTCTTCCTAGCTTCTGGTGGCGCCAGCAATCTTTGGCTGGTAGACTCATCATTCCAATCTCTGCCTTCATCATCACATGGCATTCTCCCTGTGTGTTTCTGTGTGGCCGTGTCTGTTTTCTCTTCTTACAAGGATATCAGTCGTTGGATTAGGGCCCATCCTAATCTGCTATGACCTAATTTCAGATTAACTAATTACATCACAAAGACCCTATTTCCAAATGAGGTTGCATTCTGAGTTTCTGGGTGGACAAGGATTTTGGGAGGAACACTATTCAACCCAGTATAAGAATGAACACAGGGGGCTTCCCTGATGGCGCAGTGGTTGAGAGTCCGCCTGCCGATGCAGGGGACACGGGTTCGTGCCCCGGTCCTGGAAGATCCCACATGCTGCAGAGCGTCTGGGCCCGTGAGCCATGGCCTCTGAGCCTGCGCGTCCGGAGCCTGCGCTCCACAACGGGAGAGGCCACAACAGTGAGAGGCCCACGGTACCGAAAAAAAAAAAAAAAAAAAAAAGAATGAACACAAAACGTAAGAAACAAACCACACAAAAAATAACAACGATGTGAATACCTATTTGTTCTGAGGATGGAATACTTTGTGCTGGCAGAAATCACAGGAGGACGATTATTTGACTCCAAAAAATTTTAATTTCTTCTTTCCCAAAACATGAATAAAGTTGAAAATCCGACAATAATTTAGGGGAAAATTACATCAGCTATGAAAAGAAAAATGGTAAATCTCTTTCATATATAAAGATAGTATGTAAATAGATATGAAAAATATTACAGCCCAGGAGATAATTGGATATAAAGGTGGAAAAGTCACAAAGAAGTAAATGCAGATGGCTCATGAAATGAGTAAGGATTCAACAATATTAATAATTAAATACAATTACATTAAAATAGCAAGCTATCTATTTTTAACCATCGACGTAGCAAAAATAAAGAGAAAAGATAAAAATGACTGTACATTCTCATGGGAGAATAATGGGGGACTAAATTGGTGCAATCTTTTCTTCTAGAAAAACAAAAGAATTGACATGTATTAAGAACCTTTAAAATGTTCCTACCTTTTGAATTAGGAATAACACTTCTGAAAGTCAGTCTTACAATGGTAATCTTGAAATCTGTATAGCATAAAGTAGAAGGCAAAAATAAAAGGAGGGGTATCAAAGAATTAAGTATTATCTTGAACAATTACAAACACTCTATTTTTGAAGATTTATTGTAGAGAATGTAATCCATACTAAGTAGTTTAAGCATAAAGGGATTGATTTAAATGGATTTAAAATTCGTTGGGAGGCTGATGAAACATTGAAGAAACGGAGAATGACTCCAAAGGCCGCACTGCAGAACTTACTGTGATCAGTAGAGGGCAGAGCAGGGAGCCACCTGCCACAATGAGAAACTACACGTCACCTGCTAGCTCCAGACGCGTGCTACTTGAGTCAGAATCTGACTGTAAAACAAAAACACTTGTTTTCAATTTCATTCTGCAGTCTCAAGACGGAAGTTATAGATTTGGCTGCATTTCCACAGGAAATGATCAAGCAAAGACACCCAATTGGAGTCAGTTGAGTTTCTGCAGCCTCAGTGGGGGCCCTTCCAGTCTTTTCTTCCACTTCTGCAGAATTTCCTGCAGCAAATACTTCTTTCTCCTTGCTTGCCTCCACTACGATGTGTGGATAAGAGATGGCCAGTGGAGAATATTTGTCTCTTAAAAGAAAAACAAAAACAAAAATTAAACAAGCTAAAAAGAACCTAGAATCTTCAACTGAACAGTCATTATGAAAATTGCTATTGGTGCCAAGGCCAAGGAAAAAGTCACAGAAAATGAGTGTGGGAAGGAGTGATCACCCCCAGAATGCAAAATCAGAGGAGTGTTATCCGGTGCTCGAACAAGGCGCTCCACTTAGCAACCATTTTTTTTCTTAGGACTTGTGAGGGATGCAGCCACAGGAAATCCATCTACAAAGGATGCAGTGCCCCAACTTGTACCACACCTGGATAGTTATATGATCATTTACTGAAGAAATCTAGTGTACTTTAAATTTTTTTCATAAAAGTTTACATTGTATTGTAGGTTAATATTAAATGTTTTATAACAAAAATTTCAAAAACAATTCATTCAACCCAGTTCAGAATTCAAGACACACAGGTGCATTCCATTGGCTGAACCTACATCACAGCTGGAACCCTAGCTGTAAAGAAGTCTGGGAAATGCAGTTTTTAGTATCCCAGCTTCTGAGCAGAAGGCACAGAAAGAGGTTGGAATGGATACTATGTGAGGACGTTGATATAATTGCCACACCCTAAACATCCAAAATGTAAGAAATGCATTCAGTAGCTTTTTAAAAATAAATTTATTTATTTTATTTATTTATTTTTGGCTGCATTGGGTCTTCATTGCTGTGTGCAGGGTTTCTCTAGTTGTGGCGAATGGGGGCTACTCTTCGTTGGGGTGCACGGGCTTCTCATTGTGTTGGCTTCTCTTTTTGTGGAGCACGGGTTCTAGGAGCACGGGCTTCAATTGTTGTGGCAGTCAGGCTCAGTAGTTGTGGATCGCGGGCTCTAGAGCGCAGGCTCAGTAATTGTACATATGGGCTTAGTTGCTCCGCGGCATGTGGGATCTTCCTGGACCAGGGATTGAACCCGTGTCCCCTGCATTGGCAGGCAGATTCTTAACCACTGCTCCACCAGGGAAATCCCCATTCAGTGGCTTTAAATGATTTTGGAAATACTTTTGCTTTAACATTTTTTTAAAAAGCATGGAATAGAAGATATATGTAAGATCTCAACTTGTGAAAAATGTACAGGGGACAAAACACTCTGGAGAAATATGCCAATGCATTCAGCACTTGCATGAGTCTATGAGGGATTTCTTTTTCTTAAGTGTACCTTTTACCTTTTCTACAATGACCATAAATTAATTTTATAATCCTCATTCCCCATCACAACAAGTCAACAAACATTTGTTAAATAAATGCTGGAATTAGTGATATGAATGAACATACTATTTGTTTTGCTCTTCTAGGATTTAAAGAAGTAAGAAAGGGCTTGTTAATTTCTCTCTAAAACTTGGCTTTTTCAGAGCAGCCGTGAGTTCTGGTTGCTGATACAATAGTGTGGGTAGCACAGTTTATCCATTTAGATGTAAATTTAGGTACGTGTGCATGTCTTTTTCTTACGTGATTTATGTTAAAGTATATGACTATTGTATTAGTTAGGATTCTACAGAGAAACAGAACCAATAGGATAGACAGACAGATAGATAGATAGATGATAGATAGATAGATAGTTGAAGAGACTTATTATAGAGGATTGATTCATGCAACTGTGGAGGCTGAGAATTCCCATCCTCTGCTGTCTGCAAGCTTAGAGACTGGAAAACTGGTGGTTTAGTTCCAGTCCAAGTTTGAAGGACTGAGAACCAAGAATACATAGTTAGGTTCTAGTCCCTGTCCAAAGGCCTCAAAACCAATGGTGTTAAGTTCCAATCCAAAAGCAGAAGACCGTCCAGCTAAAGTAATCAGGCAGAGAGAATGAATTCTCCCATCTTCTGACTTTTTGTTCTATTTGCCCCCTCAGTGGCTTGGATGATGGGGAGAGCTGCCTGCTTTACTCAGATGGATTCAAATCCTAATCTCCTCCAGAAGCACCCTCTCGGACGCACCCAGAAATAATATTTAATCAGACATCTGGGCACCCCGTGACCCAATCAAGTTGACACATAAAATGAACCATCACTACTATATAGACTTATTTACTATTAATATATAAATAAGCTAATTTTATTTCTTAGTCATAAATAAATCAATGAGTTTTAATAATTGCTTGCAAAGAAAAATAAAACCCAGAAAGACAGTATGTATATGGTCTTTTCCTAGTTAACTAGCAATAATATTACTTACTTTTCTTTCACACAGAGTGCCCTACTTTTAATTAAAATTCCTTTGGTACTTTGAATGAATTTTTTTTTTTTTTTGTGGTACGCGGGCCTCTCACTGTTGTGGCCTCTCCCGTTGCGGAGCACAGGCTCCGGACGCACAGGCTCAGCGGCCATGGCTCAGGGGCCCAGCCGCTCCGCGGCATGTGGGATCTTCCCGAACCGGGACACGAACCCGTGTCCCCTGCATCGGCAGGCGGACTCTCAACCACTGCGCCACCAGGGAAGCCCTGAATGAATAATTTTTACCAGCTGTGACAAAAACATAAACTCTTCGGTATCATTTCTCTCCTCCTTAAGTATTAGAGATTTTCTTTTTCGAAAATTAAGGATTTTCTCATGTAAATCGTTTCCTGAAATAAAACTACTCAAGAAGACCAAAAACTTTTTTTTTCCTACAGTTCCTTGTTGTGAGGCACCTTCTTTTGCTGAACATCTGTCTGGACCATGCTTTTCCAGCTTAGCATATGACCTAGCAGAAGGCTTTTCTCAGAGATTCTGAGGAGGAACTTAACTGCCCCACCTAGTTCCAGGAAACCCCTACAGGATGATGCTGAAAGATAGAGACTTTCATGTTAAAAATTAATAAGTTAATTAATTAATTAATCCAATAACAGATTAATAATAAATTAATAAATTAATTTATTAATTAAAAAATAAATTAATCCAATAACAGATATAATAAATCAATGAACTTTTTTCCCAAATTCATCCTTCGTATAAATATATTTGGTCTGTTATCCTAACACACTGATTATAGAGCATGGTACTAAGAAGATTCCAATATATGTGCTGTTCTGGTTTTTTTTAACTTTCTTTTCCATTTTTGAACAGTGAGAGAAGGTTGGTATTAACCATGTTTAGAGAGATAGGAGAATGGCTGCTGGGTATATATAACATATAAAATTTGTTCTCAAAATACTTTCTAGTGTAGACAGGCAGTGACTGAGTGAGGACAGATAGAAATGGAAGGAGTCGCTGTTTGCCCGCACATCTAATAGAAGTGTAAGTGGGGAAGATGGTTTACTTTAAAGGCTGATGTAATCCACTAACACATGAATCACAACATGAAATGAAAATAGATGTTCTGTTTTCAACAACTGTAATATAATTAAGTCTTAGCCTCTGTTTTTACCTAGCCACAAAATCAATTGTTTTGCAGCCTACCGAGGTTTGCCTGGGGCTGTTTGCAGTTCATGATTTGAAAGAATTGGAGGTGATGTACATATGTCCATGCCACTCTCTCACTTTATCACAGCTTACCCCTCCCCCTCCCCATATCCTCAAGTCCATTCTCTAGTAGGTCTGTGGACATATGTACACTACCAAACGTAAAATAGCTAGCTAGTGGGAAGCAGCCGCATAGCACAGGGAGATCAGCTCGGTGCTTTGTGATCATCTTGATGGGTGGGATGGGGAGGGTGGGAGGGAGGGAGACGCAAGAGGGAGGAGATATGGGAACATATGTATATGTATAATTGATTCACTTTGTTATAAAGCAGAAACTAACACCACTGTAAAGCAATTATACTCCAATAAAGATGTTAAAAAAAACAAAACAAACAAAACAAACAAACAAACAAAAAGAATTGGAGGTGAGAGGAAATGGGTGTATAATTAGTCCTTGAAGTTGAGACACACCTCACCTCCTCTTCTGAGTTACTTTCTTCACTTTGCTATTTCCCTCTGCAACTTGGTTCGCTGTGGCAGATGGAGAATGGAGTCAGTGACAGGGAAAAAAATGAAGTGATTTTTGTTCCTTTTCTCTATTTGTTTCTCTAACTCTGTACCACACAAGGTTTTGATCCCCTGATTTTATCTTTCCATTTGTTTTTGGCAGTATTTTGTATTTTCCTCCTCTTCCTCTTGTCCCTCTGTTTCCTATTCTTCTGTTTTTTCTCTCTTTTTCCTTTCTTCCCCATCTGTCATCACGCCTCCTCTTCTTTTTTCCAGGTGATGGTATAAATTAGAGAGTTAGGGTATTAATAGTGTGGATGAGCAGGGTGTGTGTCTAAAGGGACTATGTGTCTCTCCAAGGAGACTGGGAGCCCAAGTGGAGTCCATCTTGGTGCTGGGAGGTAAATAAAAAAATGGCTAAAAGAGAGTGCCCAGGGGTGAGCTTGAGATGATGTCTCCAGTTCTCCATAGCGTGCATGTGATATTTTGAGAATCACGACATTTCCATATTTCCAGTAGAAAGATACAAAAACATTAAAAGCACCGATGGAGGGGGAATGCCCTGGCGGTCCAGTGGTTAGGACTCCACGCTTCCACTGCAGTGGGGCATGGATTCGATCCCTGGTTGGGGAACTAAGATCCCGCATGCCGTGCGACCCAGCCAAAAAAAAAAAAAGAGTACCAATAGAGAAGAGGCCCAAGGTTGGGGAAGAGCAACCATGGATTACCGGGACAGCAGAGGGGACCACAGACCTGAGTACTAGTGGCCAGCTTGGTGTCCAAAAAAACCAGAGATACCACATCTCAGAGACACCAGAGCTAGACCCCAAGGACCAGACAAGATAAACTGCACTGCATTAGAGATGGCCAAAGGATCCACCAATTTTATGAGGATCCAGAGAGGAGAGTAGGAGGAGAGACCTCCTGAAAGGAAAAACAGCTCTGAAGGAGTTTTGCATTTTAAATGGATGAAACATTTAGTCCAAAGACTGTTTTACTTCAAAAGACACTGAATGACTTTAAACTGACAAATGGAAGGTTTTCTCTGGCCGTTAGTAAGAATGGGAACATCAGAACAAGATGAAGGCAACTGTAGAGGGAAAAAAAAGGGGGACTTCTGAGTTGTGTGTAAATTTCAATCCTGCTTTTAGGGATGTGTGTGTGTATGTGTGTGTTGAAAGATGGAAATCAGTATGTTAATAGAGGTCAACTCTGGTGGAATTGTGTTATTATTATTTTATTTTTCCTTCTGTCTATCATTCAGCATATATTTACTGAACATTTACTATATGCCAAACACACTTCTTTGTGCTTATTTTCGTGTCTTACCTTCTCTACAATTATACAATTACTATGTATTGGTTTTGTAAAGAGGAAACCATAATTCAATGCTATTTAAAATTAAGTCTGTCCAGTTTACTCATTGTGGTATTTGAATGATCCATGTCCCACAATGTGAGCTGTAAATAAGGCCTTGGAGTTGATTCGTCTGTTCCTTAAGTATATGCTTTTGAGGTTGGTTAGTTGTAAATTCCAAGCCTCTCAGGAATCATTTTGTAGAGTTGATATAGAGCTTAATTCTCAAGCAGACCTTTTCATTTACAATTTAAGACCTACCATGTTGCAATTATACACAAACTAGCGTTCTGTCTTGATCTTCAGAAGCAGAGGAAGTTTGCCAAGTAGCATGCTCAAATGATCGTACCCAAAAATGGATTAGAAAGGTTCAGTGAAAGTCAAATCTGATAGTTGATTACGTTTTTGAGATAATGACCTCTCTATGTAATGACCACACCAAATGCAATGGGTGTTCTTTGCAGATGAGTCATGGACACCCTGACATGTCTTGTGGCAGCCTGCAAAAGTAGCCTTTGCAAGTTACAGGTGGCACATCTAATGAGATATTTCCATTTGCTTTCCCATGATTATCAAATACACTCTCTAGTGGCTTTTGGGATCTGTAAATGATTAGTTAATAATGATTTCATTTTTAAAAATTCTCATCAAGAAGTCTCCCCAAATTAGTCATATTTTTGAGGCAATATCAAGCATTCAACCTGCCTAGTCATCCAGCCAAAGGCAGGTGGAACATTTATTCTTCCATTTCTTCAGATCAGTCAGTGGGCTGCACAGTGATAGCAAGTGCCCTTGCCCTCAGCTCTTTCCTGGCTCTTAAGTGCAACTGATCATCCCTCTCACCACCCCCTTCCCAGAACCTAGGGGAAAAGGATCCCTTCCTTCACACCCTTCCCAGATTTTCAGTTTGAGTTGAGTTTATGCCACAGAAGAGAAATGCAAGTTATTTTCTAACTTTTCAATTGTGAAGTAATCAAAGAAATAGAGACTAATAACATTAAAACATATAATTTAGATATATGATAATGATTTTATTGACAGAATCTTAAACTGAATAATAATTGAATAATGGACTATATCATTAAATAAATGTGATACCTAGAATAAATGTGCAGTACATTAAAAATGTTCATGCAAATGCAAATGATTCCATTAATTGTTTTAAATTACATTATGGAGGGCACAGATCAATTCTTTGTGATAAAATAATTTTACAATATTTTGGAGAGATATCATTCTCTTATAAAACTTTGATTATATTTAGCTTTTTTCTTTTTTATTATAGAAACGATTCTTTGATATTCCCTTTCTGCTCTCAATAAATCTCTGGCAAACTACATGAAATTGACCATTTTCACTGACCCTTATTCTTTCCTTGTTATTTCTAAGTGTTCACTGAAAGTTTGGAATATCAGTCACATATTTAATTTTTTTTTAATAAAATAAAGAAAAATGACAAATGTACAGTTATACTCATTTCAGTATTCTAGCAATGCCTAGATAAACACGTGCTAGCCATATCCTGCCTAGGAAGTGGCTTTTCTGTCCATTTATAACTTGTTTCCTTGGCAGTAATGTTTACTTCTCTACAGTTCTTTAAGAATCGGTTTCTTATTACTTGTTCTTGCAGAGAGGAGAGGAAGAATGATGATGGTGATGGTGATGATGGTGTTGATAGTGATGACGATGATAATGGTGATTATGATGATGATGGTGATGGTGATCATGGCAATGATGGTGGTGATGATGATGATAAAGCAAAAATTATAAGAATTCTTATGTGCCAGGCACTATTCAAGGTGCATCACGCGTATGAACTCACCTAGATCTCACAGCAACCATATAACTAGGTGCTCTTGTTATCTCCATTTTTTCCAGAGGAGAAAAATTGAGGCATAAAGAGATGAAGTAACTTGCTTAAGGTTGAGTAGTTTCCTGTGGAAGAGGCTGAATGTTCAGTCTTCTCCAGGTACCCTCTCTACCATTGGAAGCCACATTTGAGACCACCATCTATATTAAAATTTTTTGTGAGATATGAATATGGCAATATCTATTGGCTTCTAAAATGGGATCTGTTTTTTAAAATATAAGATTATTGCTTTGTGCCAACATTGCCATATTTCTTTTACCTAAAAGGTGACATTCCACAGATTAGAATATACCTCACCTAATTTTATATGTCTTAAAATAAATCTATATCTGTTTTTGAAGTTTACTGTGGCTTTAATTTCATATGGATTTTAAAGAAATAAATATAATTGCTATTCTGAGAACTACAAAAGGGAGAAACCACAAAAGAAGAACACCTATGGTCAGAAAAACAAGCACAGTTTTATTTGTCTGGGAAAACAATGAAATTTTTCTAAATGCTTCGTGAGATTGAAAAATGATTATATGATTCTTAGAGGGTTTGATGTTTGTAAAAAATGTTCATATTCTGTTTACAAGAAAATGAACTAGCTTCTAATGAGAGGTTTGTATTTAAGAGTGCTATTCAGTTTCTAATTACCCATTTTCCAGTTTAAGGTGGGGGGGGGATGGTTTGCATAAAAACCAGTGAAAGAATATGTTGCTTGACAAATGTGAAGGCAATCAAAAGTATCTCTTGTATTTTCTTAGTATTCCTGGGGAAAAAAAATTTTCCTGGGAAAAATTTTGTGTTTTGTCCTGTAGCATACTTTGGAATGAATTAAATGCATTCTGTGACAAAGGTGCAAAAATGCTTAAAAATTCACTCATTCCTGTATGCATTTATACACAATGAATGCCTACACTGTGTCAGGCACAGCATTTGGCTTAGGGAATACAAAGATAAAGGAATTAGCCTTTTTTGAAGGAATCAGTAAAGGAGCCATAAAGAGAAAATTACATGACAAGGTAGTAAGTACCTTGATAAAACTAAAGTGCTAAAAGGCACAAAGTTATCTACCTAATCCAGGCTTGGGGTCATGGAAAACTCTCTAGCAGATGCCATGAGTTGATTCCTGAAAGATTACTAGGAATTAACAGGGCAGTGCGGGTGTTCACTTCAGACAGAAGGTATAACATGTACGCGTGAGTGGGCATGGCCCATTTGAGGAACAGCAGGTAATTGGGCTGGGCCGGGCAAAGGCAGAGAGTGCTGATGAGCAATAGCAAAAAAGAGAGGCTGCAGAGGTAGGCAGGGATTATCCAGAATTACCTGGACAAGGTGAGGGCAAGCCATTGAAGAGCTCCTCCTTGAGGGGGGATTGATATGGTAAAGTTGGGGCTTGGGACAATGACTTGGGGAGCCTTGAGAAGGATGTGTTGGAGACTGAGAGATCAATTTGGATGTTGTTGCTATGATACAGAGGAAGATTGATGAAGATCTGAAATAAAACTGTGGCATTGAGGATATTCATTAGTTAGGGTGGGCTAATTGCTATAAAAAACTACTGCAAATCTTCATGGCTTGATACAATAAAGTATCCTTTCTCACTCACATATAATTTGAGGGCACCTGAGGAAGAGGAAGTGTTCTGCTCCATGCTGTCATTTATGAACCTAAACTTCTTCTGTCCAGTGGTTCCACCATTCCCCTGGGGCCATAGAATCCTTGACTGTGTCTTCTTTATTCTGTGTTACTGACAGAGGAAGGACTAGGGCGGGCGGATATTGAATATTGGGGAGAGAGATTTTTAGGGTCCAGGCTGAAGTGTCGTACAGCAGTTCTGTCCAGAACTCATCACATGGCTCTGCCCAGCCACAAGGAATTCTGGTAAGTAGTCCTTTTGCATGCTCTGGAGGAAAACAAGATGGGTTTAGTGAGCACATGCCCATGTTCAACTGTTTTTGATCTGTAGAATGTCCATTTCATGTGGCTCAATCTGTAAGTAATAGACAGAGACAAGAAAGTACACTCAAAAGATGTTATAAAAAGGAAACTTAGTGACCAGTTGGGTACAGAAACTGTGAGAAGGGGAAGAATACATGTTTTAAGGCTGGGTTTAGTCACTGGTGGATGGTTGTACCATTTGTTCAGTTAAAGAATATGGTTGTTGCAAAAGATAATGGAGGGAAGATGTTGAGTTTGAGATGCTTCCTGCAGATCTCCACAGGACTTGCTGCCTCATTTTCTTTAGACCTCTGCTAAAATGTCACTCTAAATAAAATAGCAACACCCCACCCTCTCTTTCCTATCATCCTACTTTATTTTCTTCATGGAACTCCCCAAATCGTGTTCATTTTTGTTTATTGGGTATCTCTTCTCACTCAAATGAAGGCTCCTAGGAAGCAGAGACTTTGTTTATGTTGTTCACTGCTCTATCCTATATTGCATAGAACAATGCCTGGCACATAACAGGTACTCAATAAATAATTGTTGAGTGTGTAAATGAATCAAAGTGGAAATGACCAGCAGTCTATTGGCTGTAATAATAAATGCTAATATTTATTGAGTGTTGACAATGGGACAGATACGGTTCTAAATACTTTACAAGTATTAATTCATGTAATAAAGCATCCCTATAAGCTAGATACAACTAATATCTCTGTTTTACAGATGAAGAAACTGAAGTACATACAGCTGAAGAAACTTAACCATGCTCACAATGTTAGTTAGAGAGGAGATTCAAATGTAGGTGTTAGGGCTTCAGAGTTTACGCTCTTAACCACTATGCTATTCTGCCACATAATTTTGGAATGTTTGAGAACTGGGCTGGAGCCAGAGATCAGGAAATCATCAACATGAATTTAGATGTGAGTAGAGGTCAACCTATCCCTTGAGATTTTGTTCAGACTGACCTGCAACTCCTATCCTGTATCAGCCAGAGAGTTCAATGCTCTCCCCAATATTTTGGGAATTTCCACAAGCTTAAATTTACATGATCACTGTTTATTGCAATTACCTGTTTCCTTCAGTTGCCTTCAGTTTGCTTGTCTCCTCATTTCATCTTCTGTGACTGGTCTCTTCCTGCTCCACATCTATGTAGACATGGATTAAAGCTTTCTTTCCTTAACTTTTCCAGAATACTGTTCCCAAAGGCATTATGCAAATGTAGCAAAATGTATAGAAGGTTTGAGGTAAGAGAGTGGAGACACTGAAAAACTATCAAGCAAAGAATATAAAGATGAAACATCTGACATTTCTGTGCTTAAAAGTATTTGAACCACCCTGTCACTGGGAAGGTCTCATTTGGTGTGTTACCGCTACTCTCTAGTCTTCTGGGATGTTGTTACTCCTCATTTCTTTTCTTTCCCCCTTCATCTCACCCTTTGGCTCTCCCCGCCGCCAAATTCCCATTAATTACATATGCAGGAGAGGTTAGTTATCACCTATTTCCCTTTCTACTCCCAGGACATACTCTTAGAATTTCACCTTCAACACCAAAAACACCCTCTACACTTAAACAAAGGGAATTCTGTTTCCACAAAGGACTCTGGCATCAGTTGTTAAAATAGTGTTTTCCACCCATTACCAGCTTGGGTCCTAGTTTGGGAAATGAAAGTGAATGAAATCTCCCGGGTTACTTGAGATAAGAAGAAATCAGTTATGCATGGAAAGAAAGAGATCAGGAAGCAGCTAGAGAAAGATGTACTTTTGAGAAAATTTTTGTTTGTTGTTAGTTTGTTTTAAGTGAGGGAGAATTGGCCAAGAGCTCACATGGGGGAAATGGGCCAGTGGAAGGGAATGGATGAAGATAAAGACAATAAAGAGAGTAACATGGACCAGATCTTTGAGAAGGTGAGAAGGAGTGTATCCCAGATCACAGGTGAATGAATTCATACAGGGCAGGAGGCATACATTTTCCCCTTAAGGAAAAGCTACACAGTATGATTTAAAGAGAGTTGAATCACCAGTCAGACTGAGCTGAGTTGGAATCTGGAGTCTACTATATGCATTCCAGCTATGAAGCTTCTCTAGAATACTTAACTGCTCTGTTCTTCAATTTCCTCCACAGCAGAAAAGAGGTAATGCCCTCTTCATAGAGTTACTGCAAGGCTTAAGTAAGTTAACATGTGTTAAGCAAGAACATTATAATAGAATTTGTTGATTATTTCTGTAATTTGATTATAGGTCTTCCAGTTTCTTACCTGAGACTATCACTAATTTCATAAACAAGAGACCAAATCTACTACCTTTGTTTTATCATCTGCTTCAAAGGGATTTTGTGGTTTCATGGTCTCATTGTCATTTGGAATTTTGATTAAGTTTTGAGGGTTGACTTGTTGCCAGGGGGCCAGACCTGGTCTGCATGACTGTTTTACTTAGCCATTCTTTTTCTTTTTAATTTGAAATCCTTTAGATGGGACACGTACATTCCATTTCTAGATCCACACCCTCTTGTCCTGTCCTTGGCCCCTGCATATATTTTCCTAATCAGCTTAGCCCCTGGACACACTTGAGTTTTCAACCCATGATCTAGATTGATTTCTACTAAAATAGCTGATACCACTGAGAACAGGTGTGTTACTGAATCTCCAGGTAGCATTTTCTTTCTTTTTTTTTTTTTTTTGGCCGTACGCGGGCCTCTCGCTGTTGTGGCCTCTCCCGTTGCGGAGCACAGGCTCCGGACGCACAGGCTCAGCGGCCACGGCTCACGGGCCCAGCCGCTCCGCGGCATGTGGGATCTTCCAGGACCGGGGCACGAACCCGCGTCCCCTGCCTCGGCAGGCGGACTCTCAACCACTGCGCCACCAGGGAAGCCCTCCAGGTAGCATTTTCTATCTTCGTTTCACTAGATCTCTTCTCAGCATCTAGCACTGTTGACAAACTTCTGAAACTCTTTTCTCTTCTGTTATTGAACACTCTCCTGGTGTCCTCTCACCTCGCTGCCCATCTACCTTTGGCTAGAATTCTACCCCCTTTGCCCACCATTTAAATGCTATAATTTGTCAGTGTTTTATATGTTGGCCCATTGCTCTTCATTGCTCTTCTGGGTGATCTTATGTCCAGGGCTCGGAAGGTCCAAAATTGGGTAATAATCTTTCCCCTCAAACCACCTTCTCTTGTGTTGCATATCATGATGAGAGGAGCCACCAGAACTGAAAACACCCTCACACCTAGGAGGGACACAGATCTAACAACTGGTGCAGCATTCATACTAAATCAGCATGGACACTGCCCTTAGACCTCACCACTGCTTTCTAGTGACGTTAAGCCCTGGTCCTCCCAGTCACCAAAGTCAGTTTCTTTTTCCTCTCCTATAGCCCCCAGGGGAACACCCTCATCATCTCCCTCACAGAGGAAAAATGCTCTCCATTTTTCCTTATGAGTGCAATCTCAACCTTGATTGGCAGTAGGTCAATCTTTTTTTTTTTTTGCGGTATCTGGGCCTCTCACTGCTGTGGCCTCTCCCGTTGCAGAGCACAGGCTCCGGACGCGCAGGCTCAGCGGCCACGGCTCACGGGCCTAGCCGCTCCGTGGCATGTGGGATCTTCCCGGACCGGGGCATGAACCCATGTCCCCTGCATCGGCAGGCAGACTCTCAACCACTGCGCCACCAGGG
>RJWK010019558.1:0-32261 GCA_004363435.1 Platanista minor | reverse complement strand
CTCGCTCTCCCCCTCCCTCCCTCCCCACACCCCACCACACATACATGTCAGATTCTGATTCTGAACTGATGCCAAATTTCACAATATGAGCTGGCAGATTGCAAAGACAATTTCTTTAGGAGATAAATATGGGCAGAGGGGGCCAGGGAAGATGGAAGGCTGCAAACACATAGTGTAACGTAATTTCTTTCCTCTCTATAATATACAGATGTTATCTCACTGAACCCTCAGGACAGCCTATGAGGCAGGTGCTACCACCCTCATTCCACAGACGGTAAAACTAAGGCAGAGGGAGACTAATCAATTTAGTGGAGGCCCGATTTGAATCCAAGCCCTGCCTTACTCTTCACCTGTCATCAGCCAGCCCCTCAGAGGGCTCTGGAGAGGGGTTCCAAAGACCTCCAGCTTGGTATGGAAAGAGCTGGAAATCCAGCAGGACTGGGCTGCCCAGCACCCACTGGCTGTTTCTCTGATTTCTTCGCTGAGAAGCAAACTGCCAAAGACTACCCTCTAACAGAAGCAGCCTCCAACCCCTCCCATTGCCAGCGCTGGCAGTTAATCTCAGCCCTACTTAGCAACTAACGAGGCTGAAAGGGTTAATTCCAGATCCCCCTTACTTGCACAAAGGGACTGTACATAATTCCCTCTTTATACTTAAAAGGACTTTATTTATTTCCTTCCCTTTCTTCCTCTTAGGCAGGTCATGGGCAGGATGGTGGGCCCAGGGGAAGGGGTTCCTGCGGTGCGGTTACTGTTAATAGCATTAGCAACTTCGGGCTGCTTTCTTTCCATTTTGCTTTCCCTCCTGGCACTAAACGCTCATTAGGGCTCTGACAGAAGAGAAATAGCTAGAGTAGGGAGAGAAATTCCTCATTTCCCAGAAATTCTGCCCTGGGCTTCCGTTGCCTGTTTCCTAGCAGGCTGGACCTGCAGGGACCCCCTAGAGACAGCTCAAAACCTGGCCACAGTGGAGGATGCAGGCGGTGCAGGCCCGAGGCCCATCCAGACCCAGGCTGTGCCTTATTCATACAGCAGGAGCTGAGCTCAGACAGTTGCTGTGGTTTAGAATCATTCACACCTGGATAGGGCTGCGATTTACCCGAGTACTGTCTGGGAAGCCACAATCTGCTGAGCAAATGAAACGTGTAAATGAAGCTGGGGAGTGGGGGAGTGTTTAACCTACTTAAGAGAATCCCTTTTCTCAAGCACTTCAGCACCTTCCTTTGCAAAGAGGAGAGTGACTTGCTGAATACAAGCCATGCCAAGCTGGCCAACACAGGGCCTCTGGGGCCTTTGATGGACAGCACTTCATTCTTACTGCAGGAGGCCCTGGGGAGGAGCAGCATTGCTCAGGGGGAAGGCCCCTCAGAGGAGACTGAGCCCAGCCCCTAGATCTGGCTCTGCCCCAAGTACACCCAAGGCTAGTGACTTGCTCCTTCTGGGCCCCCAGGGTCTGCATGTGAAAGGCAAGAAAGCTGAATAGATGATTTCTGATATCCACTGCTGCCCTTGCATGGACTCTTAGTTTTTTGTGGCATCACAGAACCTTGTTAAGAATCGGATTAATTCCGCCAACATTTACTGAGCACCTGCTGTGTGCCAGGACCATGCTGAATGCCCAGGCGTCCCCATGCACTGGCAAGTCACAAACCCTCCCATGACTGATCGTCCTGCTCAGTGTACTTTCTAGTTACAAAGTGAGGCTCTCATACACTTTCACACCCAAACTTGTGTAAATGATCAGGGGAGCGCTGGATCACTGAGTCCCTCCTCAGATGACCAACTCCTCCTTTAGATTCTCTCTAAGGGTCTCTCCAGCCCTAAAAATGTATGTTATAGGAAAATGCTTTTCTTATAAATATTCTTTATTTCCCGCTGTTAATTGTAAGTAAGACAGCATGAAGCCAAGGTGGCAGGAGGCGAGGAGTTAGACTGGAGTTTTAGAGATGACTTGCTAATCATCCAGCCGTGGCCTTGGGCACTTTAGGCTCTTGGGGGCCTCAGTTTCCTTATCAATAAAGTGGGGATAAAAATGTTGCTCTCATGTATGTCAGCAAGATGGTATGAGGGCTTCAGAGAGTATACAAACCCACATAAACAGAAGATGCTGATGCTGCTTTTACAGGGATCACACCTATCATACCAGCTGTACCACGATGTCCAAGAGGCATCACTTCTCAGCCTCACTTTCCTCAGCTGTGAAATGGACACGGTGGGCTTGATCACACAGAATTCTGAGGGTTAGACACAGCCTAAGTGAAGGTTAATTTATGAGGGTTCACAGTTTGTGGAAGTTTTCTGCAGAGAATGTGGCAGGCAGTCCTCCTCTCTCAGCCACCTTCACCCCTGGACTTGATGTCAAGGCACGTATTCCCAACAGCAGCACGCCTGCCCTGAAGTATTAATGAGAACCAGGAGCCCTGCAGCAGTTAGAAGGTGCGGGCGGCTAGCCATGCATGACGTTAATTTCACTTCTGTAAATGTCTGGCGATTTGGGGAGTAGGAGACAGGCTTGGCCTGGTAGGTGATCCGTGCTCTGCCTTGGAAATGATCAGGGGAAACAGCCTTCCCAAACCCAGGAGTTTCATTCCCACCGCGACTGTGCTGGAACCCAGGGAGGCTCATTTTTATCTCGGGTTTGTTTTCATCTTAGGTTGGAAAGGTTTCCAAAAACAATCATTTCATTGTTTCTCTACTCTGTGCTAACTCAATAAAAGTGGTTCTTTTAATTAATTTCGTTGTTTCTCGATGTGCTATCTTTGAACTAAATAAAAATGTTCTTTTTACTCCCTCTGTGGCTCTTGCAGATCCTAGCCAAGTTTTTGCCAGTTTCCATCAACTCCCCACATGCCAGAGGTGGAAGGGATCTCAGAGGTTGTTTGGGCTAATCTACCTCATTTACAGATGAGGAAACTGAGGTCTGGAGACAGGCAGTAATCTGTTCAAGGTCACACCTCAAGTTGGTGGCTGAGTCGGGATTCAAGCCCTGACAGAGAAGTCTCAGTGGTACAGGTGACATCTGATAGTTTTCTCATAGACCAAACTAGAACAGGTTCTCCAAGAACTGCAGTTGAAAAAAAGAGGCTTGATGCCGTTCTGCCTTAATTTAAACAGATATGTGCTTATGTGTATATGTGTGTGTGTGTGTGTGTGTGTGTGTGTGTGTGTGTTTGGATATTTTGCCATAAAGCAAATTTCTATTTCAGCAACCCCTTTTTCCCTACCGATTTTCTTTACAAAATAAAAGCAGCAGACTGCTGTAAAAAGAAAATTGGCCCCTGGATTTAATAAAATTACCCAGGAATGTGGCAATCCACTCTAAATACATGTTTAAGGGGAAAACGAAAGCACTCCAATGAAATATTAATAAGGACCCTGAAAATATTAACAATACCTGGTGATGAAAATGATAAAGCAAAAACTAAGAAAGGTGATCATGTAGTCCAACACCGGAAAATGGGGCAGTTTTATATCCTGTCTCACCCAGGTTCCTACCATCCTCCCACTGACCAAGAAGCACTCCTGGGACAACTAGGTATCAGCAAATTTTACCCTCAGCCTCAAATCTCTCAACAGCCCCAAGTTTCCACCTGAAAGAATACATTGAAGCATCCTCCAGTTTCCCAGTCATTTAAATGCACCGGCATCTTTCCAGACATCTTTGCCTCATGGGTATCATACCATCAACTGGCCAGACTTTTACGGATGGAGACTCTTCCCCTCTATGCATTCAGAATCCACCTCTTGGAAGGAAGCTCCCCTGATTTCTATAATCAGACTTTGTCTTTGCCTCCCGGGACCAACCCAAGCACTTTATCTGTAACTCTCTAGGAACCTTAAGGACTAGTTGTATATTATTTTGGTTCAGACACTACTTTTTTTTTTTTTTTTTTAATTTATTTTGGCTGCGCCAGGTCTTAGTTGCTGCATGCGAGCCTCTTAGTTGCGGCATGTGAACTCTTAGTTATGGCATGCATGCGGGATCCAGTTCCCCCACCAGGGATCAAACCCAGGCCCCTGTACTGGGAGATCGGAGTCTTAGCCACTGGACCACCAGGGAAGTCCCCAGACACTGCTTTTTTAAAATTTATTTTATTGAAGTATAGTTGATTTACAATGTTAGGTTAATTGCAGAGACATGGAGATGATTACCATACTAAGCGATGTAAGTTAGACAGAGGAAGACAAATATCATCTGATATTACTTATATGTGGAATCTAAAATGTGACACAAATGAATTTATCTGTGAAACAGAAACAGATGTTACTTCTTCCACGTACTGCAAGCTCCTTCAGGACTGCAGACATGCCTGATCTCCATTCAACAGGATAGTGGAATCATGAATTTAAGCCTCGAGGTCTGTCCCTTACATACCCGCTGTTGTCTTGCTGGTGGATTTGTGTACTTCGTTATCATCTCTGTCTCATTGCGGGTCAGGAGTCTTCTCTCGTTTATGCACTGCTGTAGCCCTAGGACTTAGGACAGTGCTTGAGCCATAGCAGCCCCACCTAGTCACTTATTACCCGGATTCCTGAAAGCAGGTGCAGATTTGGACACATGACATTGTGTCTCCTAATGTCACAGCTCCACCGAACTACTATTCCATAGAGTCAGTATTTTATATCCATGAGACCATCCACGCTTACAAATAGGGAGGTAGGGATTGCTATTGTATTCCACTTTACAGATGAAAAAAAAATGAAGTGTGGAGGTGAGTTGACACAGCCTGAAAATAATGAAGCCGAGTCATTCATGCCGCATTTGGTGTTCCTGTGGGTGTTACCTTTCAAAATGGAAGAAAGAGAGAAGTTCAAAGGGATAAAGCCCCTGTGGGAGAATCTATGATCCTCTGGCATTAGAAGAGGACTTATTTTCAGTTGAGAGAACTCTCTTGGGCACAGGTGTGTACAGCTCCCTCCTCTTCCATGGGGGCCGATACTGGACCCTGTGCATCGGTAGAACGGCAGACCCTCCTCCACGCTACAAATCAAGTGAATCCCCTCCCCTTTCTTTGCAAGCCTAATCTGTTCTTCTTAGAGACATATATCTTTCAGCAAACGGATTTTCAGAAACTAAACTGTTCTGGGAACTACGTTAGTAGCCGTGGCTGACACAGAAGTGTCTCAAACGGGACCCCTGCACTCAGGGAACTTCTGGTCCTACTGGTGTGTGAAGGCACTGTGTTGAGTTAACCTTGCTTCCCACACATTCGCTGCCAGCTATGGATTTACTCTTTTAGTAATGCATGGCTGCTATCTCATTTACATATGCTACTAGGAACATTTTTCTACCAGCAGCCATTAACCACAGCTTCACAGGGGGAGATGTCTGGAGTCCCAAAACTATTGAAAGGAATTTGGGAGAAGATGAGAGCGGGCTCCCACAGGTGTTCCTGCAGATGAGCCTAGATCTTCAGGGAATAAAGGAAATCTTCCCCTGCTCCTTTGAGATGTTTTCCAGTTCCACTTGCTACTGCTGTCCGGCCCTCATCACAACCAGAGAGCAAGTCCTCTTCTTGGATTGAATCTGGCCCCATCTCCCCACGCTCCCTCCCCATCACGCACCCAGTTCTGGCTGTGCAGCTCTCACCGCTGTTCCCCAGACACACCCAGTACTCCCCCACCTCGGGGTCTTTGCACAGATCCTGCCCTCCGCTTGGAATACTTTTCCCAGATAGTCACGTGGCTCACTCCCTTCCCTCCTCACGTTAAAGTCTTTGTTCCAACGAGGTGTTCCCTGAGCACCCCCCTACTTAAAATGTAAACTATTCCCTACTGTCCTCAGACACCCTTCCTTCCTCATCTTACAAATTGTATATTCTACTTGACTGTGTTTTATCGTCTGCATTCTAGAAGGTAGGCTCTATAAAAAGGGTCTTTGTCTGTTTTCTCTACTGCTGCCACCCCAGTGTCTAGAATGATACCTGGCACAGAGTAAGAACTCAAAAAACCTTTGTTACATGAATAAATGGGTAGCCTGAGGAAGGTCTCATGACACCAAGACTTTAAAAAAGATGAAACCTGCCACGATCGAATGGATATAGCTCTTCATAGTTCATGAAGCATATCTGTATCAATAATTCCAGTTATTCTCTGTACCATGAACTTAATTGTGTCCCTCCCACCAAAATTTATATGCTGAAGCCCTAATCCTAAACATGACTCTACCTGGAGACAGGGAAGGGCTTTAGGAGGTAATTAGGGTTAAATGAGGTCATAAGGGTGGGGCCCTAGTCTGATAGGACTGTGGCCTTTTAAGGAGAGGCTAGAGAGAGAGATTTTTTTTCTCTCTCCCAGCCATGTGACGGCACAGCAAGAAGGCAGCCATCTGCAAGCCAGAAAGAGAGCTCTCACCAGAAACCAAATCAGCCTTGACCTTATACTTCCGGCCTCTAGAACTGTGAGTAATAAATTTCTGTTGTTTAATCTATCCAGTCTATGGTATTTTGTTATGGCATCCCAAGTACACTAAAAAATCCCCCAAAATAGACCCCTGCTAGGCAGATTTGATCATACCATTCTCAAGATGCAACAGCTGAGGCCCAGAGAAACTGAAGGATCTTCCCCAAGTTCACACAGGTGGTGATAAGCCTGCTCTTACCCCACTGCATCAGGCTGCCTGGCCCAGAGCGTGGTCTGCCCCAAAGCCCAAGCCCCACTCACTTAGCTCCTCCCTTCATGACGATGCCCCGTCACCAGTGTCTACCCACAAGGAGCATTTCAAACACATCCCCTATGGCATGAAAGTTGTGAGGGCTTCTCATGGGCTTCTGCATATTGGCCCAAGACAGAGTTCACATTTTTAATTGGATACCAAGGATTTCATGTCCTTCTCCCGTGATCTTCATAATCTATACCACCCTTCCATCGCCACTTTCAGTCATCTTTGTTGATCCATCCATCTACCCATCCATCCATTCAATATTTTTCAAGTGCCTACTATATGAGTTAATACCATCCGTGCCAATTTGACTTTATCAAAAGGGACCAGCAAGGAGAGGTGGCCCAACAAACATTTATCAAGGGGTGCCTGTCTTGATACCTGAATTTGTGTTCTCACTTAATCATCAGGCATCCCATGATAAAGGTGAAAACCAAAACTTAGAGTATGGTAACTTGCCCAAGGGCATGGTAGAAGAGCCTTCATCACTGGGCTTTGCAGCCTGAGTTTTCTCCATCATGTGGTGCTGCAGGTGAGAACCGTGAACCTGGAACCACTTCAGGAGTAACATCCAGTTTCCTCACCTCCTGCCTCCTCCAGCCACACCTCTCATCCTTCTAGAATTAGCGGATTCCTGCCATAACCGAAGAAGGCAAGTAGGATCAGGGAAGAACCACTTAACGCAGCAACAGTAACCAAAACATCACAAGAGTTAATTAACACCATTAGCTACTCATCGGGCAATTGCCATAATTATCCGAGAAGGGAGCTACTACTATTTTCATCATTTCACAGATGACGGAACAGAGTGTCGGAGAGATGAAGTAATGTGTACAAGGGCACACCACACCACTACGTGACAGGGCTGAGATTCAAACGCTGGTCCTTCCAAGAGGCAGCTGGGGCTAAGGGGGAAGTGGGAAGACAGAGACCTTCAACAACCACAAATACCAAATGGGGCTACCATTTATGTGAAACACGAAGCTAGGCTCTGTCGACCGGCAGCAGGGGTCGGGATGGAGGGTGCTGAAAAGTGAGAAAGGGAGCTTAAGGTATTCTGCAGTGGGAGGAGGAAATCACCGCATAAGAGCTGAACATGGGCCACGGAGAGTGGAGTTTATGAGGCATCCTTTAGGGTTCCAAGTGCTGTACTAATGGGACTATTGGGGATTCTGTCCCAACCATCCTGGGTCGAAGGCAGAAGAAGAGACTGGATGGAGAGCCCAGAAGAGTCTCTGAGCGTGGAGCCAACACTCCTGACACAGGAAAAGAGCCTCTCGGCAGAATGCTCAGATGCTCTTCCATTCAATCACTCAGCTGTGTCTCCCTGGAGCTCTAGGAGGCAGTACGGGCAAAAGGCAGACAAGGCATTCACGGAAAAGAATGAGAACTCTGACATCAAATGGAGTTATTATGTGCTCCATCTCCCCTGATTCTCAGCTCCGAGAGCCTGAGGAGTTGCTCATTTCCCTGAGCCTCAGCTCCTCAGCTGGGATATGGGATACTACCTTCCCTCAAAAGGTGCCAAAGACAAAAATGATATAACACATGGAGAGACACAGAGCACACGGTTGACCATCAAAACAGGTTAGTGGGCTTCCCTGGTGGCTCAGTGGTCGAGCATCCGCCTGCCGATGCAGGGGACGCGGGTTCGTGCCCCGGTCCGGGAAGACCCCACAGGCCGCGGAGCGGCTGGGCCCGTGAGCCATGGCCGCTGAGCCTGCGTGTCCGGAGCCTGTGCTCCGCAGCGGGAGAGGCCACAACAGTGAGAGGCCCGCGTACCGCAAAAAAAAAAAAAAAAACAGGTTAGTTCTTCCCACCTTCCAATTGGGAAAACACCTGGTGTGAGGTACTAGGGAGAAAATAAAAGAGTTGGAATGCTTTTTCTTGCTTTTTAGGAGCTTATATTTAGTTGGGATTCAGGACACCGGGAGACAAAAAGGAAGGAGCAGAAGAAAATAATAAATACTGCAATCTCCCGAGGGGTTGCCTGCCTTCCACACTGCCCCCTCTAGTCCATCTTTTCAACATAGATCTGATCATAACCCTTGTGACCAAAGAATTATTCTCCTAGGAATATGCTCGACAGAAATATGTCCACATGTTCATGAACAGTCATAAAAATTGTGCTCAACATCATCAGTATTAGAGAAGGGATCAGGAAAAATCAGTGAGAATCTACTGTACAGTTATCAGAGTATCTTAAATCAAGATGATTAATCATATCAAGTGTTCGTGAGGACGGGGAGCCACTAGAACTCTCATATGCTGCTGGTAGGAATGTGAAATGGTACAACCACTTTGGAACTAATTAGTAGTTTCTGAAAATTTACACATACATCCATTACATGGCCCAGCCATGTCACTCCTATGTACTTACCCCGTAAAAATGAAAGTATGTCTCCCAAAGATTTGTACATGAATATTCATAGCAGCTTTAACAGCCCCAAACTGGAATAGCCCCAAACTGGAAACAACTCAAATAGCCTCTAACATGTGAATGGTAAGCAAGCTGTTGCATATTCAGGCAATGGAGTTCTCCTCAGCAATAAAAAAAAGACCAACTATGAACACACAAACACACACACACATCAATGGGAATAAATCAAAAAATAATTATGCTAAGGGCAATAATCTAGACCAATAAAACAAAAAAATCACAGTATACATTGTATGGATTCCATCTATATAACACTCAAGAAGATGCAAATTAGTATATGGGGATAGCAGATCAGCAGTTGCCTGGCAATGGAGGTGGGCTAGAGGGTAGACAGGAAAGAGGAATTATGAAAGGGCATGAGGAAACTTTGAGGAGGGTGGGACTATGAATCTCTCCAATCTCCGGATTGTTGTGATGTTTTGTATATATAGAGAGAGAGATACAGATATAGATATCTATATATCTGTGTATATATATACTGATTTTTATACATATGACTCATTTATATGTGTCAAAACTTGTCAAACTGTGCACTTGAAATATGGGACATTTATTGGTAACTACACCAATAAGAACTCAGCAAATCTGTTTTTTTAAGACATGTACAAGAATGTTTATAGCAGCTTTAATCATAATAGCTAGCCTCAAACTAGAAACAGTATAAATGTCCATCAGCAGCAGAATAAATAAATGTGGGTCCATGCCTGCGACAGAACACTACACAGTAATGACAACAGACAAACTGCAGTTACATGCAGCAACACGGACCATGCTCACAGACAAGGATGAGCAACGTAAGTTAGGCACAAAACAATACATAGCACGTGAGCCCACATATAGAGAGCTTAAAAATATCTCTAAAAGTAAATAAACATACCTAAAAAGATTAGCAATTAGGAGAGTGGTGACTTTTAGGGAGAAGAGAGGGAAACGATGGCAGGGATGTGAGGGAAGCTACTGAGACGCAGATGATGCTGGATTCTTTGAACTGGGTGACTCATTTACGAATGTGCCCTTTGTGACGATGCGTTAAACTGTAGACTTGGGCTTCCCTGGTGGCGCAGCGGTTGAGAGTCCGCCTGCCGAGGCAGGGGACGCGGGTTCGTGCCCCGGTCCGGGAAGATCCCACGTGCCACGGAGCGGCTGGGCCCCTGAGCCGTGGCGGCTGAGCCTGCGCGTCCGGAGCCTGTGCTCCGCAACGGGAGAGGCCACGGCAGCGAGAGGCCCGCGTACCGCCAAAAAAACAGAAAAACAAAAAAACTGTAGACTTATGGTTTCTCCATTTTTCTATGCGCAAGCTTTGCTTTAATAAAAAAGTTGTTTTTAAAAAGATTATTATAGTGGTATGTGATAAAGGCAGTGTTGAGTGGGGCTGAAAGAACAGTGCAAAGGAGACGGCAGAGGATGAAAGGGGCTGGAGATGAGGAGGGGATGGAGCAGGGGGGCAAAGCATTAACACAAGCAGGAACAAGGAAGAAGGGGGTTGGAGGCTACGTAGCCAGGAGTACATACCTGGGCACTTCCAGCTTGCAAGGCGTTTTTCCAACCCTGCATATGCAAAATGAATTCAAATATATACATTTTTACAACTCTGCATTTGTTTAGTGCTTCGTAATTTATGGTGTGCAAGGTCGCCACATCCTGGCAAGAGTAAGAATTCTGTGAACCCAGGCACAAGCCTTGGGGCCCCCAGCAAGTGTCTGAATGAACACAAACCACTTTCACGTTCACTAACGCAATGATCTCTCACAAGCGTTCGGGAGATAAGCTGGGCGAGGGGTACTGGTTTCCTTCCCTAGAGGGGAAAACCCAGGCTCCCAGGAGTTAAGATGCTTCTTTATCGAATGGACCAAAGCCTGGGTGCACTTTGAGTCCTGGCGTGACCGGCATGGCCTTTGAGGCTCGTGCCCTCGGACAGGGCTGGAACTAAGAGCCCAATGCCCTCCGTCCAGGTGTGGCTCCCTACCCAGTCCAGCTGTAAAAGCAGAAGTGGTTCAAACCCTAAGTCCCGGGTGGAAAGGCACAAATGGTGAAGTCTTGCCATCACCCGGGGCTGCATTTTCTCTCTGCTCATGGGTGACCTTTTTACTATTATTCCAAAGGCATGCGTACCCTCCCTGTCGAGGACACGCAGAGATGCAGTAAATTATCACAACAGCTCAGACAAAATGAAAGTGGGCCAAACCTGTGAATCATACACACACACACACACACACACACACACACACACACACACCCCAAGAAGGAGCAGGCCTGAAGGGACAGCAGCAGACTATCCCCCTCAGAAGAACTGAGGGGTTTGCGGCCAGAGGATGCCCAGGTAGAAGCAAAATCCTGCCATCCCTGGTAAGTGCCGCTTAGCATAATTACAGCCCCAGAAACTCCAGGCTTCCAGATGGGCCTCAGAGCATCGTTTACATACAGTATTTTAGGCCAATAACAAGGTTCTAATGAAGCAGGAAGGAAGAGAAGAAGAATAAAATTAAAAAGTCAAATTTCCGTCCTTAATCTCCAGGGCTGCAGATAGGATGTGACTGGCTCAGAGGCAGAGGGGGTTGGTGAGGGAAGAGCCCATTTCCAAAGGGGCCAAGAGTTCCCAACAGGGTCTGTGAGAGGGGCGAGCTTGCATCCCAGCTCCTGCCGCTGACCTGCACCTCCTTGGAGGGGATGGGGGCCCCTTGAGTTGAGGGGAGCCAGGAAGAGACTCAGAAAGGGAAATCCGAGCAGTCTGTCTGCTTCTGCACCCCACTTCCGCTTGGGGAGGACCCGCAGGACGTGGCCTTTAGCAGATTGTGTCAGGGTGCAGAAGGGGTGTCCGAGCACGAGGCCAGGAAGCTTTATGCAGACTTTTCGAGCAGGAGAGTCCTGCTCGGCCAGGATGTCCTGCCAACTGAGACTTGCCTTCTTCTTGGGCCACTGCTCATTTTCTGGCTTTTCCATGGTCCTAAGGCCTCTGGGAGACCATTCCTTGGAATCGTTCTCATCCATTTATTCAGCATCTGCTCTGAGATGCCCAGGAAGATCCAAAGATGAACACCACTGCAGCCCCTGCCCTCAGGGAGCTCACAGTCGGACAGGAAGTCAGACAAGGGTAAGATTCTCATGGTATGTTGACGGCTTTGATAGAAAGCGGTTAATGAGACTGGGGATGCAGGTGCACGTGGGCGGGCATCATTTCCAATTTTCTTCTAGATCCTGAGAATCTGCACGGCCCTGCCCCAGCTGCCATCACCACACGGAACCCCACCTAGCCTCCAAGCAGGTCCTGCCATGCTCATCGCCCTGCCCCCGCATCACAACCAGACTCATCGGGTCCTGTTCCGGAAGCACATCTCCCCTCCCAGAGCAAAGCAAACTCAAGACATCAGCCACGGCCGCTCTGAGCTGTCAGACACCCAGACGGGCTCTAGAGCAGCTCGTTCTAGACAAACTCACACCCTTAGATGAAGACCAAGACGGAGTCTTATTGAAGGCCCCCCCAAATCTTATTTCTACTTCCTGAGACTGTCCCTTGAACTCCATCTTGGGTTCACTGACCTTCAGCCTTTCCCAGGAAGTTGACTGCAAAACTGCAGAGTCAGGAGGGGTGGGCCCCAGTCCCACGGCTCCAGTCCATCTACATGTCTCTGGGCAAGCTACTTCCCCTGTATGGACGCCTACTCGATCTGCTGCCAATGAGGGGATGCAAGAGACCAGATAGTATTCAGAAGTGAAGCCCCAAGGGCCAATAAGTTAAGACATCAGCAAAGGATCCGTTTATATTATCTGATAGCAGCGTTGGCCTTGGACATGAGGAGGGCAGCAAGGGGAGGACTGAGGTAGTTCCTTTGTCAACAAGGTCACTGGCAATTCTTTATACCCCTCAATACACACAACGCTCCTCCCATCAAGGATCCACGTCTCCTCTTTCGAGTCTTGGCTGCCTCGTGAATTGCTCTTGGACCATAGAACAAGAAGGGGGTGACGCCGCCAATGTGGGGTCTAGGGTCTTCGGGACCAGAAAGCTCCCACTTCAGCCCTCCTGGAGCCCTGAGCCACTTCCTGAGGTCAAGAGGCCTCACCAGCCTGTGGACAACAAATGGGGAGATAGATGTTCTAAGCCATCTAGAAGAGCCAGCAGGGGCAACACACGTGTGAAGGAAGCCATCTTGGATTTCCAGGCCCAGTGGAGCCTCCAAATGTCTAAAGCCACATGAGTAGGAAAGATGAGCAGAACTGTCCAGCTGGGTCCTGCCTGGTAGAGCAATTCATGAGTAAATAAATGGCTATTGCTTTAAGCCACTGTGTTTTGGGACAGGTTTTTTATATAGCAACACATAACCGAAACAGGTCCCAGAGGTAAATGCTGCAGACATACAGCCATATAAGGGCAGATGCTGGTAGCTAGAGGCCTGGGTGAGGGTTAGGAACTCTAGGTACTGAGTAAGCAGGACCTGAGAAAAACAGATCAGTGAAAATTTATTGTCACAAAGACCTTTCACAGTCATGGGTTGTGTTGCCTTAGGAGTAAGCCAATGCTGGTTGGCTAAGTCCATGCAGGTGTCCCTCTAACACAGGCTCGAGGCCAGCTTGATTCCCAACATGGAGGGAGTAAAATTTCACCCAAACACGTCCAATTCTTTTCCATGCTTCTCTCTCTCCTCACTGTCCCCACCCCGACTCTCACTCAAAGGACCAGAGATGGAAAACCACGGAAACAAACAGCTTCGTATAGTCCTGAATGGGAAACCCAGAATCTGGGGCTCGAGCCTGCTCCTCCAGGCCCGAGGGGTCAGCATCCCTTATCGAGCTCTGTGTCTGTTGGATTTACTCACCGCTGAACCATACACACTCTTCAAATCCCCCCTCCTCGATGTTCATAAATAGCTAATTTGGGGGAACCCTCCATGTCAGCCATTGGGCTGCACAGTTTATTTCTGCTACCTCATTGAGTCCTTATAATGAACACTGCAGGTCATACTTATTGCCTCCATTTTTACAGATGAGAAATCTGAAGGTCAGGGATATTAAACAATGTTTTAGACCTAAAAAGTGGTAGAGGGCTTCCCTGGTGGCTCAGTGGTTAAGAATCCGCCTGCCAATGCAGGGGACACGGGTTCGAGCCCTGGTCCGGGAAGATCCCACATGCCGCGGAGCAACTAAGCCCGTGCGCCACAACTTCTGAGCCTACGATCTAGAGTCTGCATGCTGCAACGACTGAAGCCCACGCGCCTAGAGCCCGTGCTCCGCAACAAGAGAAGCCACCGTGACGAGAAGCCCGTGCACCGCGACGAAGAGTAGCCCCTGCTCGCCGGAACTAGAGAAAGCCCGCGAGCAGCAACAAAGACCCAACGAGGCCAAAGATACATAAATAAATTTATTTTTTTTTTTAAAAAGTGGTAGAGTTGATCTTTACACTGAGCCTCAAAGCCCATGCTCTTCATGGTCCCCTAAACTGAATCAGCTCCCAGTCCTAATCGTTACCAGGACTGCTCACTCGTGTAGATGTACAGCTATGTATTCAACACATGCATTCACGTATTCAACACATATTTAATGACCACCTACCTTGTGTATGAACAGAGTACATTAATGAACACACAGACTGTCTCCACCCTCATGGAGCTTACAGTCTCCAAACCATAGATGCCCACCATGACCTTCACCGTAAACCCTCACTTTACAACATCCTTGAACCCCTTTCCACCTCCTAACCCAACAGCTCCGCATCCCCATCCTCGCCATGACTCTTAACATTCCACAGCCTGGCCCTGACTTTGATCTTTGCTGTATTCTTGACACGATCTAAACCTTCCTCACCGCAGTTCCTGTCACCGTATCCTGAGTTGCCGCCCCACCCATCCAGCACTGGGAACTTTGCAGGTAAAGGGGAAAAAGGAATAGGGAGAAGGGAATGAGAAGAGACAGAGTAAAAGGGTCCTGAATTAGGGTGGGTAACAAGAGTCCAAAGAGCAGCGTCGCACAAGCTCACATGAAGAATTAATTGATCAGTGAGAAATCATCAGAATTGAGCATCTTCTGTTACCTCCTCCCCGTCCCCATCTTGTGTCTCAACGTTGCCTCTGATGTCCCTGCTTTCTTTCATGCCCCTGCAAACAGGCTTCAGCCCCCGGCCCTCAAAAACACAAAACTCCCTACTTTTGTAGGCTCAGGAATAGGTTAGTCACATGGGTGAGCATCTGAGAAGACCTTCAGAGCCTCCCTTCAAGGAAGACTCGTGTAGACAGATTGTCAAAATGGTCCCGATTTCCCACTGCTGCCTACATCCATGCCCTTCGCAATGTGACTTTGTACCCGTTTCCATCAAGAGGTGGAGTCCATTTTCCCACTCTCTCTGAATGCAGGCTGGCCTGGCTGACTTGCTTCGGCCACTAGCAAGCAGCAGAAGGGATGATGCTCCAGTTCTGAGCCCATGTCTCAAGGCCACTATGAGTCTGTAGCTCTTATGTGTCATAAAGTCGTGAAAGAAACAAGCATGGTTCCCAATCGGAGTGAGTTTATAGTCTAGCTAATCAATGAAAGACGGGTGAGAATCTGGGATTTTTCAGGAGAGAAAGAATGATTTTTCAACCTCAAATAATGCTTACATCTTACATAGTATCCCCATTAAGGTTCTGAACCCCTCCAAAGACAGGAAACTCACTATGTGTCAACGTAATGTCCAGTTTTAGATGGACGTCACTCCCAGAATGCTTTTTCTTAGAGTGAATACAAGTCCATCCATCAGGAGTGTCCACACTCTGATCTGTGGACCCTCCTCAGGGCCACATAAAGCATGTCTTAGTACACAACTTCCCTGAGCTCCCTCTCCTCCCAGATAAATCTTCCTCGTTCTCTAAGCTGTTCCCCAATGTCATGATTTTGAGGTCTCTTGCCATCCTCTCTGCTGAACTTGCTACGTTATTTTTCTACATACCTCCCTGTTTTGGTTCACAGAAGTAAACTCAAAACTTACCAACTTGCATGACATCAGGCACATCATCTCTCCTCTCTGGGCTTCAGAATCCTCACTTTTAAAATGAGGAAACTGGACTCAACAGCTTCCAAGAAGAGACAGAAACGGAATGAATCTTAGATGCTCAATAAATTTTCTCGTCTTCCTTTCATTTATTTTCATCACTATGATGAAAGTGGGGTGCTAAGCCTGCCCACCCCACCCCCAACATCTCTTAACCCCTTTTTTTTTTTTTTAACCTGTAAAGTCCTACCATTCAGTACAGGGATGTGAAATCAGAAGACCTGGGTCTGAGTCCCAGCTCTGGCACTTAACAGCTAAGTGACTTTGGGCACATTACTTAACTGCTCGATCTCAATTTCATCACCTGTAAAATCTGGAGTATCACTCCTTTTCCACCCAGCAAGCAAGAATTGTCATGGAGACTGTGGGTGAGGGTGGGGCAGGCTGTACAGAAAGCTCTCTTCCATCAGGATGCTGCCCAGTTAAGAGATGGCGTGTTGGTGCCGTCTGGACCAGCAGCACGGGGGACACTGTTCTATTTTTTCGATACCTTTACTAAGCCCACTTCCAATGCACTTTGGCAACTCTGTTTCTACATGAAAATTCAATACAATTTAAATAATTCTAGAAAAGAGACTGTATGGCCAGGATTGTCCATCCTAATGGGTGCATCGAGTTCCGTGATATTCCGAGAGAAGAGAGTTATTTAGGAAGACGCCAGGGTAAATATTTTCATAGGCAATAGCTTTGGCAAGAGGGAACTTCAGGGTGGTGGGAGAGCCATCCTTGGCTAGACCTAAGATCCAGATAGCCCGCGGTTTCAACCCCTACACCCCAGGGACAGACGCACGGCCAGAGGACTCTCTCCCTGCTGTACATCTCACCCTCCTCCGGTCCTCCCTCCACACTCTGCCCACATCATCCTTCCCCGCTTCCCACCTCTCCCTGGCCTCCCACTCCTGCATGAGCAAGCCTACTCCTCCCAGCAGGACTCACACCTTGATAACACTGTCTTTCCAACCCCCCAGTCAGACCCGACAGTCTCATAGTCCTAAACTGTCCCTCATTTATCCAACCCACCATAACATTTCATACCAAAATGTCACAAAGCACACACGGTTCCTCCTAACCAGAAGTCCCCTCTCTCTGCCTTTATTCATCTGATCAACTTAGACTTCCAAACTCAGTAGAGAATTTGCCTCTTCCAGGAATCCCACGCTGATAGCCTCCAGAAAACCAGCCCCATAAACGTAATTATTTCCTCTTCTGCATTCATTTTGAACCTTAAACAGCACTGTTTTCCCGCAGTGAAATTCTCTGTTTAGCAGCCTGTTTCCTTCTGAAATGTGAGAGCAGAGTTGAGGCTCCAACTATTTGAATCTCCAGCACCTCTGTTCTGCCCACAGAAAAACAGCTGAAACAGAAGAGAATCGGGTAGAAGTTCTCAAATAAGCAAAGACAGTGAAAGGATTGTGCATCATCATGACTATACTCTGGACCCCCATCCCCAAACGGAGCACTATAACCTTTCCACGTGCCTGAGCCCTCGAAGGCAAAGAATGGACACAGAAAGACAACGGGGAGAATGTAATCCAGCTCCTTTCCTTGTGAGACGAGAGATTATGATTGCCAGGAAATGTGTAAATAGCAGTAATAGAGTACTCGTCACCAGATCAGGACAGGGCAGAAAACTGAGCTGTTTCTCACAACTTTAGGCGCATGCGCAGGGGAAATGCCAGGTCTGTAACATGTACGTACAATGAAGCTGTCAAATGGCCTGCTTCTCTGGGTGTGAGGGCTGATGCGGTCACTCCAATGCTGCTTGGAGCACTGCTGCTCCACAGGATTCTGAAGTAACCTCTGTTTGCTTAATCTGAATACCAGAACCATAGAGCTCAGAGGTCAGGGGCCTGCGGACTTATTCTGGGAGACTCTTCTTTTTTTTTTTTTTTTTTGCGGTACGCGGGCCTCTCACTGCCGTGGCCCCTCCCGGTGCGGAGCACAAGCTCCGGACGCGCAGGCTCAGCGGCCATGGCTCACGGGCCCAGCCGCTCCGCGGCATGTGGGGTCCTCCCGGACCGGGGCACGAACCCGCGTCCCCTGCATCGGCAGGCGGACTCTCAACCGCTGCGCCACCAGGGAAGCCCAAGGAGACTCTTCTTGACCAAAGACGTAAGAGCAAGCGTGAATCCATCTCTCCAACTTCAAGGAGCTTCCAGACGACACGGGAGCACGTGTGAGTTGTGTTCATGATCACACACACACAGGAGAAAACATGGAAGACTCCATCACCCAGCTCCTTCTCACTATTTCCAGGGAAGTGCAGCCTGTAAGATGCTTGGATGCCCGGGTGAGGTGTGATGGGTTGTGACGGGGGCTTGCAGATGGACATTTATTCTCATGAATCAAAGCTGCTCTACTGCTGATTCAGGGAAAGACACACGCCCCCAAGCCGGGTCCATTATTATGCTACCACTTTCCTGCTACTCTTTATCCAGAAAAGCCAAATTCCTGAGAACAGCAGAGGAGAGGGATTTTGCTTTATACTGGCAACATCACAACTAATCCCTTTCTCAGAGGAGCTTCACAGCATCAGGCAAACTGGCAACGTGTGACTTCTCTCTAATCCCCTCGGCTCATCTCCCTCTAGTGAATCCAAACTTTACATCAGCGCCAGAGCTTGGCAGCCGGCAGCACTCATGGAATGGTGGGAAACGCACAGGATCTGTTATCAGAACACTTGGGTGAGTCCTAGCTCTGCCACTTATTAGCTGTGCGTCTTTGGGTTTTCACAACCGCCCACTGTCTGACTCAGTTTCCTCACCTTGTAAAATGGGACTGAGAATCTGAGGATCAGAATGGAGGACGTATGTGAAATCACCTTATTAACTGTAAAGATCTACCTAAGTAAGGGCTAATTATCAGTTATTTTCTGATTGCACAGATGTGCTCTTCTTAAAAAGCTGGATGCCTTGTGAATGGGAAGGTTCATGCCTCCTTCATTTTTGGATTTCCCGAAGCTGACACAATGCCTGACACTTAATGAACACCTCAGTGACTACCTGGTAAATTAATAAGTGAACAAATTGGAAGACAGTTCCCTAGAGGTTAAGGTGTCTGTCTTCCCTCCAAGCTAAAAGGAATGAGAGAGGAAATTTAATCTATAGAAAGTTTGGAATCCTCAGCATGAATTTTAAAATATTTAGTATTTTCTGAATAGGATGTGAGCACATATGTATGTGTGTGTGTGTGTGTGTGTGTGTGTGTGTGTGTGTGTGTGAGTGTGTGTTGATTATTCCTTCTGTGGCTGGAAGTCTACCTTAAATTTGAATAACACTGTGCTCTGAGAACCTTTTGGCTCTTGGTTATGTGAATACATTTTTCTCAGGATTAAGAGAACAGAATTGGGCTAATAGGTCATGCTCTGGTTCTCATTCATTCATTCATTCATTCACTGGCAGCAAATGGTTCTGTGCAAAAGCCAAGTCTCATTACAAGGGGGAAAATGCCTGATCCAGCCTTTTGGCTAATAAACTCCTACTGACCCTTCCAGAACTCATTACCTCTGGGCCATGAACCATTTGAAATCCTACTACTGTCTCTACACGTGGTGTTTACTACCATCTCTGATCTTTAGTTTTACAATCTCAAAAACCAGAATGCTGAGACTTTTTCCCTATAAATATCATTCCTGTTCCTGGGATCTATTGTCACGAGAATCTTCCCAAAAATCCCATCACTGAAAGGACTGCTCATGGTAAGTCTGAGTCTACACAGAGAATGGCAGTGACTGTGTTGGTCCTAAATCCAAACCTTGGCCTGTAAATCATGCACAGTGGACCACACAGACAAGGCAGCTATCGCCTCCCCATTATCCCCACAGCCACCCTCTGTGTCTATACCCAGCACAACTGCTTCCCCATCCCTAGGTATAAGCCTGCCTATAATCTCACTTCATATTTTTAATTTTCATTGGAGTATAGTTGATGTACAATGCTGTGTTAGTTTCAGGTGTACAGCAAAGTGAACCAGTTATACATATATATCTATCCACTCTTTTTTTTTTTTTAAGATTCTTTTCCCATATAGGCCATTACAGAGTACTGAGTAGAGTTCCCTGTGCTATATACAGCAGGTTCTTACAAGTTAACTACTTTATATACAGTAGCGCGTATATGTCAATCCCAATCTCCCAATTTATCCCTCCCCCCCACTTATCCCCTGGTGACCATAAGTTTGTTTTCTACATCCGTGACTCTACTTCTGTTTTGTAAATAACTTCATTTGAACACTTTTTTTTTAGATTCCACATATAAGCGATATCATATGATATTTGTCTTTTTGTGCCTGACTTATCTCACTCAGTATGACAATCTCTGGTTTCATCCATATTGCTGCAAATGGCATTATTTTGTTCTTTTTTGTGGCTGAGTAATATTCCATTGTATATACGTGCCACATCTTCTTTATCCATTCCTCTGTCGATGGACACTTAGGTTGCTTCCGTGTCCTGGCTATTGCAAATAGCGCTGCAGTGAACATTGGGGTGCATGCGTCTTTTTGAATTATGGTTTTCTCCGGGTATATGCCTAGAAGTTATAATCTCACTTTTCTATCCCTCATCTCTTCTCCCCTCTCCTCCCTTCTATCTTCCTCTCGCTTGTCTATTCCAATTTTATACTTAGTTCTCATGCACCAGACCCAGGCTGGGCTGGAGAAAACTCTTCTGCCGGGCTTACTCTTCCCAACTCTTCACCACACTCCCTGCCCTTTATTCCCCCCTTCCCTTCATGTCTCAGCCACCACCCAACCCCTAGGAAATAACATTTCCTTCCCCTGCTTTATGCCTCCAAATCTCGTTCTCCCTGGGTTGCTGCCTCTATCTCAGACTGGAGGCACCACTGTTATTATAATCACATATTAAGGTTAATGTGTCCACAAGGCATTTTACACACTCATAAAAACCAGGCCCTCTAAGAGCTCCTGTGCTGAAGACAATGGAAATACCCTCCCAGGCCTTAGCTGGTGGGTACATCATGCCTTTATGGCCTCTAAATGTGCAAAGCCGGGTGGTGGCTGTTTATTGTTGTTTGTGTTGCTCTGGATGATAAATACAGCATTGGAAAAGGGGTAAAAGATTTCCCAGCTTACAAGCAGAGCCGAAGTCTTGATTACCACCATTTGGGCCACACCCCACAGTATTAGCAATATTAATAACAGGTGACATTTACTGAGGACAAACGGTATGCCGGACCACGCACTAAACGTTTTGCACGCATCATCCCACAGAATCTGCCCAATGGCGCGCTGCGACAGGTAGTATTTAATTTAGAAGTATTTACTAAAAGAAGGCAATTGAGACACAGAGAGGTTAAGTAACCAGTACGAGGTCAAACAGCATAGAGGGGGGAAGCTTGGAATTATTCCATACCAGGCTGTCTGGCTCCAGACCCTGCCTGCTTAAGCATACACGGACATTAGCACTGGAAGAGATTCACCTGTAAGGTCTGGCAACTCAAATGAGCTAAAGACAAATGTGACAGATTCAGTGGATGCTGTTGATGTGCTCTTCTCTCTACAAAAGCTCTGCCCAAAGTCCCTCCTCTATCAGTCTCTGACAAAGACTCAAGTACCTACAAGACCTCCATCCCCCAAGAGGTTGTATTTTGCCAACCTAGGAGACTTCGGACAACAAGAGCAAAAAACTCAGGGAAGAGCAAATCTCCTTGTACAGTGGGTGCTGTATGTGCTGCAGGCCCGCACAGGAGAGAAGGAGAATAAATCCAATGCTCCCTCCACAGAACACGAGCTCTGTAAACAATCTTAGGTGCTTTCTAGCCCAGTTTGCTAATGGTGGTGGATAATGGATAGATTAGCCAAACGATTTCCATTGCTTCTCTGTCCCCTGCTTCATCAACAGTGTTTGCATCTCACTCATCCCTTTCCCGCTTTGCTCCTTTTTTCTCTCTCTCAAGGCATCTATGATCTACAGTAGGATTTCGCTTGGGAAACACTGATATCAACGAAGTACCCTTTTTAAAGTATGAGGAAACCAAAGCTCAGAGGCTGTTATTTACCCAGAGCCGGGAAGCCTTAGTGCAGAGCTTGGGCAAGATTTGTACTTCCAGCTCCCAGGACAGTGCTCCTCCCAAGCAATGTGGGAAAGTAGCGAGGGACACCCTTTCTTCCTAGATTATGCCTAGCACAAGGGAGGGCTGCTCAACCCACATTAGCGGCATCCCACTCAAATACTTGCCTTCCTGAGAAGTCTCCCGAAGTTTCAGTTCACACATTCTCATTTCCCCAGAGAGATCCCCCAAAACAAGCCCCAAATGGCTATCATATCCCACCTGATATTTGCACCAATTCCACATCCTCGGTCCCAGAGCCTGTAAATAAATTACTGCCGTCCACGGCACTAACCAGAGCAACGTTAAGGGACATACTTAACCCCAGGGCTCCAAGAGAAGAGATAATTGAAAGACAACACTCACTGGAACACAGAAACTCACAAAACAGAAAATAAGGCACTGTTTTAGGAATTCAGTATAAAATGACAGCTAAGAGAGGCATCAGGTCTGTCTTCACAGAGTCAGTCTTCTAGTGAGGAGATAGACAAGAAAGAAAGCGAAATGTGTCAGTTGGGCGCACTTCTAGAAGACTCGAAGGATGAGAAGAAACAATCACATGAAAACTGTAAGGAGAGACCCAGAAGTTCTGCATTTGGAAAAATCCTGGCATGTTTAGGCATCTCTCAGATGGTCCAGTGGGACTGGAGCACAGTGAGAGAGGAGAGAGAAAGATAATAAGGAATGGCCAGCAGTTAGATAGGGTAGGACCATATGAATCACAGCATATAGCTTAGGCTTTTTTTCTATATCCAACAGGAAGTCATTAAAGGGCTTCAAACTACAAAGAGATATGATTTGACTTATTCTTTAAAATAATATTTGAGGGCTTCCCTGGTGGCGCAGTGGCTGAGAGTCCGCCTGCCGACGCAGGGGACACGGGTTCGTGCCCCGGTCTGGGAAGATCCCACATGCCGCGGAGCGGCTGGGCCCGTGAGCCGTGGCCGCTGAGCCTGCGCGTCCGGAGCCTGTGCTACAAAAAGTAAGCAAAATAGTATAATGAGCCCCTATGTACCCATCACCCAGATTCAACAATCAATAGCATTTTGCCATTCTTGAATCATCTATACTCCTATCCACTCTCCCACGTGTTTTTTTTTTACAGTTCTATGTTCCTTTTTTAAGGTGAAATTTACTACAATGAAATGTATGAATCTTACCTGTATTCTTTTAACAAACAAAACCCACATTCCTTTCACAGAACACTTGTACCTTCCTAGAAAGTTCCTTCATGTCCCCTCCCAAACCCCACCAACTCCCAGTCCCAAGATGTGAAGACTGTTCTTGCCTTCTTATCGTAGCTTCGTTTGTTTAATTGCTCTAAAAGTTTATATCTGTGGACTCGTACAGTTTTCTTATGTCTGGCTTCTTTCGCTCAGCATATTTTCTTTGAGGGTCATACATTTCCGTGCATCAGTAGTTTGCTTTTTTTTTTTTCTTGGCTGATTAGTAGTCCACTGTATAAATACAGAATACGCTGTCAGTTAGCTTGTAGATAGACATTTGGGTTCTCTCCAATTTGGGGCCACTGTGAATAAACCTGCTATGAATGCTGTACCGTTCTTTCAGTGGACATATGTTTTCGTTACCCTTGGATAAATACCTAGGAGTATAATTAATTGATACTTTATTTAAGTATTGGGAGCAGAGTGGATAGAGGCAGGGACAGTAGCAAGAAAACCAGTGAAGAGGCAATTATAATAGTTGAGGGGAGACATTATAATGGTTTACACTGGGAAGCTATCATAGTAAGACTGGAGGGGGACATATTTGAAAGATGTACTGATTAATACAATCAGTACTATTTGCTGGTGAAGCTAAATGTGCAGGTGAGGGAAATGGAAGCAACAGAGATAACTCATAGGTCCCTAGCTTACCTAAACTGGGTGCCTATTGAAATGACTGCAATTGAGAAGGCGGGGAAAGAAAAATAACTTACAGGGCATCCAAGGGTTTCGTTGTGCAATGCAATGAGACATCCAAGAACAGGCATTAAGGAGGGACTTAGAGGTTGGAGCTCAGGGAAAAAGCAGACCCACTGTTACCCTTGTATGCAGTTTCCACCTTCCCCAGATCCAGACTTCTCCCGAAAAATACCTCAAGATCTGGTAGAGGGATGGAAAAATGGATTTTAATTCATGGCAATTTATTTACTCTGGTAAATTGGTACCAGAATACCAATAGCTACCTGGAATACCGTGTAAGAGAAAATTCGGAAACCACATTCAGGGTTGGCAGGAAGGAGTGATGTGGTTCATAAGCAATGTCTTCCATGGGCGTGGAATCACAGCGTGGTAGAACCCAGTTCAGATACTGTCAATGCTTGATCAAGTAGAAATCCGTGACTACAGCAATAGGAAAAGCGAAGACTCTGCTCCGGAATAACCACGCATTAAAAATACTGTTGAAGGGAAAAAAAAAAACCACAGGGCCCAAGATGGCATCACTTGTGCCAAAACCCGTGATACCAAACCTAGATTTAATACCCAACCTCAACGCAGTTTTGACCCTCCCCAGGAATAGAACCTTAATCAGCCCGTCGAGGATTTTCTGGTCAGCACCAATGAGGTGCTGGCCCTCTCCAACCCCCATGGAAGAGAGGCAGTTTGCAAGAGAAAACCCCTGCCCCTTCCTTCCCCTCCCCAAAGAAGACAGGCTGGTCTAAAAATAATCCGTTCTCTTCTTTTGCTAATAGCTCCTTTGCCCGACCCGTTTTCCCAGAAAAAAACGTACACGTTTGGCACAGACCCTCAGGGTGCCCTTCTATACACTAGATGGAGGCTGCCCCAATTCATGAGTCACTGAATAAAGCCAATTAGATCTTCACATATACCCGGCTGAATTTGGTTTTTTTAACAGATTTGGTAGCAGTGGTGGGATTCAAAGTGGAACCTCCAACAGTATTCAAGGAAAAACACATGTAGAACCCCATGAAGTCTTTTGACTTCCCTGTCTTTCCCTCCATGTCTGAGCACCGATGGTGAGTTCCTCTCAGGCTGAGTCCCGCCCTCTTTGCTTTCAGGCTTCTGATCCAGTTGGCCTTCCTTTATGGGGAAGGTCATCTTGAGCTGGTAGATGACTCTGCCCAGAGCCCAATTGAGCTGGCAAAGGATTCTGCCCTGAGCCAAGGCCCTAACATTTCAGACCACAATTCTCTGGGTGGAAAACCCCAGTCCTTAATTCTGTCCCCAGTTTCTATACTGCCAACTACTGTAGTTCCCCATTTATTTGGAATTCTTCCCCAGATTCCATGCTGGAAACTGTTGGTGGAAGCTGCATGTCTCCATTTGTCTGGCATCAGTCTGCCGTCTCCATTCTTCGAGGTCTGCTTGTTCAACCCTTTCCCTTAGTCCAAAGTTCCATGGGAACTCTTGGTGGTTACCAGCTGGAGTTGGACTGGATCCAACTTAAGAACTGAACTGGGTCCGGGATAGGACTGGGTCTGATTTGAATTGGATTGGGTCCAGTGGGAGGCCTCAGGTGGATATTAAATAAAGGCTAGTTGCTACGGGGCTCTCAGAAGTTAAAAAAAAAAAAAAAAAAGCTGCAAACACTGGTGAGTCGGTATCAAGCATTTAAAGGCTGTTAGAGCACTTGCCACCTTCCAACTCCACAGCAATTCCCTCCTAGGCATTAGTTTGGCTCTGAGAAACCCAAAGTCCTAGCTAAAAAAAAAAAAAAAAAAGGGATCCAAAGAGTTGAATACACCACCTTCCAGCACATCTGCTTATTTTATGTTTAAGAACAATAGCCCTATGGGACTTCCCAGGTGGTCCAGTGGTAAAGAATCTGCCTTTCAATGCAGGGGATGCGGGTTCAACCCTTGGTTGGGGAACTAAGGTGCCACATGCCATGGGGCAACTAAGCTCGCGCGCCACAACTACTGAGCTCATGCGCCTCAACTAGAGAGCCCGCGTGCCGCAAACTACAGAGCCCACGCACTTTGGAACCCGCACGCCACAACTAGAGAGAGAAAAGCCGTGCGCCGCAACTAGAGAGAAGCCCCGTGGCCGCAACGAAAGATCCTACACGCCACAACTAAGACCCGGCACAGCCAAAAATAAAAAAATTAATTAATTAATAAAATAAAATAAATTTTTTTTTTTAAAGAACTATAGTCCTAGAAGCTGTAGATAGCTAGCAAAGTGGCAAAATTTTACTAAAAATAACCTGAAATTACAACGGCCATTAGAAGGAATGTTCCAAATAGATAAGCAAGGGCTCCCATATCAAACAAACAGAATGGAATACCTATTTTAATTAGCATGCAGAAGCCTCCAAAAGTTTTCAAAATTCCAAGAGAGCTTCATTGAAAGATGTGTTGCAAGAGGCTACTGAAAAATTAAAGAGATAAAAGCTAAACAAAAAACCCTAAAACAGAAGCTAAGCCCAGTTCTTTAGGGGGAACTGGGAACACAAGTTTTGTCTTACAGTTCTCTGCAGAATCAAAGTTGTGGCTCTAGAAGTTCAAAGTTCAAACGATTTTATTTATTTATTTATTTTGCCAATCCCCAAAGCTCACCTGTTCCTCTCAAAATGCTTTAAAAGATCAGGACCTTGGGAACAGAACTGTTTTGTACTTAGTCTGTGCTTCTGAGTTGGAGATTTCCTACCCCCCATCTTCTCTAGGACCTAAGAGCCATTTTTTGAAATGAAACTCATCAGAAGAAATTCTTTAAAAAATAGGTAGTACTTGGAAATTGGGCTAATGGAAACTCTTACAAATCTGGAATTGCTGTTATCAAAATTGAGGCTCACACTAAAAGGACTAAACCTGAATATTAGGGAAATGCCCTTGCTGACTTTCATGCAAAGGAAGGAGCAACAGAATCTATAAAGATTGTGGTACACGTGAATGAAGTCCATTTTGCTTCTGCAAAACACAACCGCTCATTGCCAGACTTTTACCATCCTGATGTCTTTGTAACATGGCGACAGTCTGCTCCTGAATCAGAGAAATTAAGATGGGCAAACTAAATGAAGATTCAGGGCTATGGGAAACCCAAGATGGTTGCTCGGTTCTTTCCAACTCCCTGGCAAACCAGGCATATTTGGGTTTTTGCATTCCTTCACCCACCATAGTGTACTTAAGAAAAACTGTTTTTCTTCCTAGAAGCCTCAGACCTCCTCCCTCTGGACCCTTTGAACATCTGCAACTGGAATTCATTCACTGCCACTTAGTATGGGTTCTTAACATGCTTTTGTTACTGTATGTATGTCTTCCAGATGGGTTGAAGGCTTTTCCTGTTACAAGGCCGATGCCTTCACGGTGGCAAAGAAACTGTTCGAAAATGTGTCTCCCAGTGGAGTGTACCTTCCACAATCCCCAGTGCCCAAGGAACTTACGTCACTGGGCAAATCATTTGAACCTTAAATGAAAATCTTGCAAACTTTTGAGAATTATCACTGTCCCTATCACCCTCAATCATCAGGCAAGGTCAAGAGAACTAACGGAAAAACCGGATTCGAGCAGAACTAGAATGAATAACATGAGGCTGAATGAACAGATGAGGATGGTTATAATTTTTATGACCTTGTGTTTAAAATATTGCTGATGCTTTGGGGACTTCCCTGGTGGTGCAGTGGGTAAGGCTCCGCACTCCCAATGCAGGGGACCTGGGTTTGATCCCTGGTCGGGGAACTAGATCCCACACACATGCCGCAACTAAGAAGTCCGTACGCCACAACGAAGATCCCACGTGCCTCAAACTAAGACCCGGCGCGGCCTAACTAAATAAATAAATATTAAAAAAATATATGGCTGATGCTTTTTTTTTCCCCCCCCAGACTTAATGAAATCTTTTCTCTTAAGCTATCAACAACTTAGTAAGATACACTTTGGTGAACAAAGATGAAACATTTACTTTTTCTACCCTACCCAGTCCCTCCAGAATTCAGAATCTCTCAGTGAGTATTTTTATCTTCATGCTTCTTGTAACTGGGCACGATTGGAAACGCTGGCTATAACATCAAGGCTTTGACTGAAATGGTATTGCTGGTGAAGTCTGAGACTCCTCATGAAATGTTTCAGCAAAGCAGTCCTAAAAAGAACTTCTATGGCCAGTCACTTGTCTTGCTGCACTTACACAAATAATCAGGCCAAATTTAATATAAACAAATTAGTTTTACTGTGATCACCTTTGGTAAAAAAATGAGCGCAACTGCAGAGAGAAAAATTACGCTTGTACCACTTGTAGATATTAGATTCGAGTCCTGTTAATTATCTTTGAGGCTTTATTATGTACATGTAAACTTGACTAGATCCTGAATTCTTCTGGTTTAATCAAACATCTGGCTATGACTCAGCAAACTGATGTTTCCAACTGTCTCCCACCTTTCTGATTTGGAATCACTAAAAACAAAGACTGCCCTCAAGTCTCCTTGGAAGGGACCATGCCAGGTTGTCCTTACTACCCAGACAGTAGCCAAACTCGAGGACCTTGAACTTGCATATCTCACAGCTGAAAAAGGCCCCATCTGACGTCTGGTCTCGTACCAGTGCTAGAGACCTCTGAATCAAACTGACGAGGAAGAGAAGTAGCTGACATCCAGGTAGACTGCTTCCAGCCAAGACAACGGATCAAGACTTCCTCCTGGGGCTTCCCTGGTAGCGCAGCGGTTGAGAGTCCACCTGCCGATGCAGGGGACACGGGTTCGTGCCCCGGTCCGGGAAGATCGCACGTGCCGCGGAGCAGCTGGGCCCGTGAGCCGTGGCCGCTGAGCCTGCGCGTCCGGAGCCTGTGCTCCGCAACGGGAGAGGCCACAGCAGTGAGAGGCCCGCATACCGGGGGAAAAAAAAAAAAAGACTTCCTCCTTTGGCTAAACATAAAACTCTTTCTGCTTTCTTTCCTTTACTCTGGCGTTGGCCTGGAAAGATAACCCCGTCATCCGTATCTCCCAGGACATTGCTCAGGCGGGGCGGGTAACCTCTGGAATTGAAGATGACTATTTCAGGCTAGGAGATTTTCTTCACCATGCACTAAAAACCTGCCTGACCTCTGGCTTGAATGGGTAAACACAGCAATTCCTGTGACTGAGTCCACTAACAGTACTTCCTTGACAGAAATGGTTTGTGTCCCCAGTAGGTCTTGTCTTTGTCTGTGGTAGTTATCACTCTCCTGGGACCTACAAATGCCTACATGGCTGGGGCACAGACGGGCTATGCTTCTTAAGTTTTCTAACTATGCCACTAACTGTTCTAGAAAGGACTTTCCAGGAGGCATTATGATTCAGGAATTGCTTCCTTTGGCACAGCCATACTTCCCTGGTTAGGGGTAAATTCAAATGAGAATGTGATCAGAGGTCTCTCCCTAACTTCTGAATATATTACAGAAACCACTGCTAAAGCATTTGCTTGCCGCCCAGCAAAGATCCTCAGACTCTCTGGTCAAGGTTGTTCTTGATAATAGAACAGCCACTGATTATCTTCTAGCCGCGCAAGGAGGTGTCTGTTGTGGCCACACCACCTGCTGCAACTGGATGAACCCTTCTGGGGAAGCTGAAACTCAGCTATGTGAGATCATTGAGCAAGACACTTGGCTTAAAAAAGGTGACTCCCCTATTATGGCTCCAAAGTGCACTCCAAACACTGGGGATTATCCTGCTTACAGTTATCATAATGATCCCCCTGGCATACTGTATCATCTCAAAAGCTTTAAATGCATGTTTGCAGCCGCTGACTAGCAGGGAAACGATCTCCTTAAGACTGGATCATCATAAGAGAAGCAAAGAGAATGGCTGACTTAAAAGTTGTGAACCTGAAGTCATGGCCTGTGAATATCACATGGCTTCAGCAAAAACATCATGACATGTGGACACCACACCAAAGATCAACAAAGCTTCAGAGCCGTAGCTGAGAGTGGTGCCAAGGCCTTACATTTTGATCACATCTCCCAGTTAGGCTGAGAGTCTGATCAAAAGGGGGCCGTTGTTAAAAAGAAAAGCCACAGATCCAACCTATGTACAACCTATTGAAGTACCCTTCTATTATTACTAGATGGGATGCTGCCTGATTCGTGAATCACTGAATGAAACCTATTAGAGATCTTCAAATTTACTGGGTTTAATTTTGGTTTTTAACCATACAGATCAAGGGCCTGGACTATGCAGACATATAAATCGACAGAAAATTGAGCTACCTTTTTACTTCCTTATTTCAACTCCTCTACCAAAGTACTTACTGATTCAGGATCCTATAAGTCCTCAGTTAATGTCTTTGACCTTTCGCCTGATCCTCAAATTTCAAATACCGCAGAATATACTGAGTTTCTCAACTTCAGCTGGGATCCTCTCATGTCTTGGGGAAGAACAACCCATTCTTGTGAAAACTCACTCCAAAGGATTTCAAACTTTTGAATACAATGATGAATGATTTAACTACCCTGGGAGAAAATGTCAAAGGGTGAATTAGACAGATAATCAATGTGTAATAGTCGGCTCCTTTTTCCTTCCCAGTAGAAGGCATGAGTCAATGTTCTTGTTATTAGTAAAACTACCTATGTATTTATTAAATTCATTCATTTAATCATTAAGTTTTTATTGAACACATAATTCATGCCTTGTACTTGGACCTGAGTATACAGACAGGTAAGTCATTGCCCTCACAAAGGCTCCCCTAGACAGGTAAATAAACCCAAGGAGAGTTGGATATGTTATTCTGTTATATATTAATATGTAATATTAATATATTACTTTATTAAAATTATTCAATTTCTTTATTAAACAATTTAATTAAATTATTCTGGAGGAAACACTGGGAAAGGGCATTCCAGGCAGAGAAGCCAGCATGGAACAGATCTGGACGTGGGATGGAGCAAAGCTGGCTGCCACTGAATCCCAATGAGAGGATGACTGAGAAAATAGCACTGAAGCAGGAGGTAGGCAGTGACTGTTTAATGATTGGACTTGATGCTATTCTGGCTGAAGGCGAGTCATTATGGGAGTTTTAGCAGGAGAGGGATATAATCAGATACCTGTTTTAGAAAACTTCTTGTGGCCATGCAGTGACTGCAAGAGAGGAACAATACAACAGAAAGAAAACTGCAGGCAGGAGGCAACTGAAGGTGAGCTAGCAAGGAGAAAGAGGGCGAGGCTTGAAAGCAAGGCGGTGGTAGACTCTGGCTGCGAGTTAGGGTCAGGGTTAGTGCTTGGCAATAGCAATGGAAGGGAGAAGAAGGTAAAACTTCAGGAGCTATTTGGAAATGAGAATTGACAAGCAAGTAAATGGATGATGAGAGCGTGAATGTGAAAGAGGGGTGTGTGTGTGTGTGTGTGTGTGTGTGTGTGTGTGTGTGTGTATGGCTAGAAACAGAAAGCTCACAATGTACTGGGGCAGGGTATTTTGAAAATGTCTATGATAGGACCAAAGTTTGCCTGATTCCAAAGCCAGTTTTCTTTCCACTTTTCCACATTCGAACGTAACTTGACTCCCACTCTCACCACTCCTCTAGTAGCCATGAGAAACCCCTCTACAAACACCCATAGTCCTATGGACATTTACACACACACACACACACACACACACACACACACCTGTGTGCACATGTCTATCCACCTACACATGGCCAAATTCTGGGGGGGCGGTTTCAAAGCCTAATTAAACTGTCAAACTGTCTTCTTGCCTAGGAAGACTTCTCAGATCCCCCCCCCCGAAGATAATATCTTTCTCAACTTGAAACCCTACATTTACTTTACACCTCTTTTTACATTTATCATAGATTAGAGTCCATTCTGTACATGTCATCTAGCAAGACTGAGTTTCTTGAGGCTGCCTATGTGGGATTCATTCCTGAGCCGTTCTTCAGGGGTCTAAGCCCACTGAGCAGCATAACCTCCTAGAATTCACAGTGTGTAGTTACATGTATCCCCTCACTGGATGGTCACAATTCCCTGGTCAGGTTTATCAGAAGGAGATTATAACCATTTTATAGTTGAAGCAACAGTCTGGAGGGATAGACCTTGAATCCTGATCTTCTTTTTTTTTTTTTTAACTTTTATTTATTTACGTATGTATTTATTTATTTTTATACAGCAGGTTCTTATTAGTTATCTATTTTATACATATTAGTGTGTATA
>RJWK010019557.1:0-23809 GCA_004363435.1 Platanista minor | reverse complement strand
ACTTGATCTTTTAAGGTAAAGCCCAACACTGCTGACTCCTTGGAATTCTTCCCTCCCTTGGCTTCCAGAAGACTGCTCTCTGAGGATTCTCCATCTAATCCTCTGACCACCAACTATCTGTTCCAAGAACCTACTCTTAGTGTCGCCCTTGCTGGTGGACATCAAAATCTGCCCAATAACTCAAGCCTTGGACCTGTTTACTTTCTTTCCCATACTCAATGTCATCCCCCATCCTTGACCAAAAAACCTCAGTCATGCCCTGAATTAGGAAGTCTTCCTCTTAAATAAATACTCTTCCAATCTGTCCTCTCCTCCCTCACCAGATTTCGGGCCTCTATCCCTCTTGCTTCTTTCTGTTTTTTGGGGTGTTTTTTTTTTGCGGTACACAGGCCTCTCACTGCTGTGGCCTCTCCCGTTGCGGAGCACAGGCTCGGGACGCGCAGTCTCAGCGGCCACGGCTCACGGGCCCAGCCGCTCCGCGGCATGTGGGATCTTCCCGGACCGGGGCGCGAACCCGTGTCCCCTGCATCGGCAGGCGGACTCTCAACCACTGTGCCACCAGGGAAGCCCTAGCCCTCTTGCTTCTTAACCACTCTCCCAGCCTCCAGCCTCACGTATACCAACGTATCTACCAAAATAAACTTTCTTATCACCAGTGTGAGCATGACACACCCAATACCTTGAGCGCCTCTGAGGGTCCACAGTATATTCCATAGAAGACTAGCTTCCATCTGTGTTTCCAGCCTCACCCCACTCTTCACTCTTTATACCCCACCAATACCAAAGGATTCATGGTTTCCTGGACGCATCAGAATGTATCATACCTCTACATCTTTGTATACCTGCTGGTACCTCTATCTAGAACATTCCTCTCTTCCTCCCCTCCCGTCCTATCCTTACAACATTGCAAACTCCTATTTGTCCTTTAAAACACAGCTCAGATACAGAACCCCTGATCTCCACCTAACCAACCATTCTCTCCTCTGTGCTACTTCTGTGCATTGTAAATAATTCTATTTTCTCACCTAACACCCAACACTACAGATTATTCATGTATCTGTCTTCCCTCTAGAGCTTAAGACCTAGGATTGTGTCTTACCAGGATGCAGAGTTCCTTGCTCCAGACTCAAAGAGGAAAGCCGGTAGCTTTTCTTTTAGTGAGCATTTTGCTTAGTCAGGAGGCGGCTAGGACAGCTCCTAGCTCCTTCTCTCGATTTATCTGAATTAATGGGGAGGTCAAAGTCTCCGTGGTAGAGCCACAGGTACGTGCACACATACTGCACAAGTGTGCCATTCCATACAGAGTTAAGGAAAGCTCTAGTTATGAATTCTCTAAGTCTTTGTGAGAAGAACAGGAAGGAAACATTTATTGATGATCTACTTTATGGCAGGCTTACTCTAAACCTTTATACATCCTGAGAGGCAAGAAACTTTCTCCAGTTAACTGATGTGTAAGCTAACGTTTGAAGAGAGTCAAAAAACAAAAACAAAAAAAATCCCCCAAAAAACAAACCTCCCTAACGGCCCCTGCTTGTACAGAGCAGAGCCATGATTCAAACCGAGGCCAGCTTTCTTTTCCAACTTTTCAATGTCCTGTATCCCTGCCAGGTTTCTAAAGAAATCAGAAGATGCATAATACAACTGCATAGAGTATGGCAGGAGAATAATGAAAAAGCTTATATTTTTACCAGGAATTTGCTTCTGTAATCTATCCTTCACAGTGTAAGTTAACTCAAGCAATGCCTTTTGAATTGCTAAGCTTAGAATAATGCCAAGTACACAGAGGAACCCAGCTGATGCCGAGCTGAGTGATCAGGCTGCTTGTGTTCCAGCAAGGTACCACCAGAAGGGTTCTGCAGGAAAACTCCAGGCAAGACAGGTTTAAAGCTCTGAGCCGGCTCCATTCAGGTGGTTTTAAGTTTGGAAGCCGGAACTTCAATGTTTTCTTTCTCCTATAGATCTGCAGCCAGGTTTCCAGGAAAGAATAATACTGTTTCTCTTTCACACCTCTGGGATAAAGCTCTGCCAAAAGGATGCTTTTGTTTTGCAGGCGGAGAGCAAAGAATGAGTTGAATATATACCTCAAACCCTGTAACAAGAATTCACTGCTAAGAAACTCCTCCGCTACAGAAATCTTAAGAAAAAGGGCACAAATGGCTCCACGAAAGGACTCACACACACTGCCACTCTGCCCCTCAGTTTACTTACAACTCATATTCGCAGACACGAAAAGCACAGCCCTCTGGTGAGGTATGGACTTCTTGCGGCCTTTCTTCTCTAGAGCTGCCCCTGAGCTGCAGAAAGCCTGCAGAGCTGGGCAGTGATCAGTAACCTCTTAAAAGAGCTCAGGAGCCTCTCGGAGCAGTGAGGGCCAAGCAGCAACAGTGAGCTTCACGGCCTTGTGCTCGGTGAGTGACTAATCGCACTTAACGATCCATTTAGTTGGGGCCTGAGGGAGACCCTTATGGGGAAGAAACCATCAGTGCCTTCGAGGAGAGCAAGGCTGAGGCGATCTGGCAGGGGATGGCAAACACGGCCCCCAGTTCTCTTTCCCCACGGCAAATTCTACCCCAGGATTCAACAGAAGTAGTGCTGAGGCAATAGGCTGGCCTCAGAGGAGGTGGCGTGCAGTGGGTAAACACAATTTGGGAGTGTATATCGGGGTGGGGTGACCCTCTCCCTCAAAGACCACAGCAGCCAAGTACTGATGGAAGTAAATAACTTTCTTGTCTGCCGGCAGGGAAGAAATGAAACTGTCTGCTCCTTGAATGCACACATGTAAATTTCTCAAAGAGCCCAGTTCACAGGCAGACTTGCTGGCTTGTGAAATGTTACTAGATAAGACAGGATAAGAAAGATGGACAGTTAGTCAGCAAAGTAAAGGAGGAAGGCTTGCCCTGGCACGGCACCCTTAGTACAAGAGGGAAACAGCAGGGACACAGGGGCCTGTGAAGGTAATGTCACATCTGGGGTTTCATAAAGGATTTGGATCCCAATGACACTTGAAAAGAATAAAAGAGCACAAGTGGCACTGCCTGTGGAGCTACAAGGGCAGTGTGTGTCGGTGCCTCTGTGGCCTTGCCCGTGACTAACACAGCAGGGCAGTCCATCCCAAATGGGCGACAACAACCGTGAGCACTCCATCATTAATGCCTTCCTATGTCTGGAATTCCCTTCACTCAGGCTGTGGGAGGAGACGGGCTGTCTTGTTAGCTGTCCTGCACTCCCACATCCTGTGGTTGGCGGGAATGAGAAGCAGGACAGGACCAGTGCTGGGTCTGCAGTACCAGCGGGATCAAACCTAGGAACTCTGTGTTCACATCTCAATTAGAGGCTGAAGCACCTACATGGGCTCCAAGTCCTGCAGAAAGGAGGGCCTGTGACCTCCAGGCATGACTTCCGAGCTCCAAGAAGAATTTCCAGAACAACACATAACACAGAAGACTTACCTGCAAGCAAGAAGGTGATAAGGCAAGTTTCCTTTGGCAAATACAGCTTGAGACGAGACCCACTGAACACATACTCCACCACGGCTTCAGAACGACCTGCCCGCTGAAGGAAGGGCAGAAACTGCTTTGCTTTTTGGGTGTCCTGGGGGAGAAAAGAAGAATCGTTAGAAGAGTAATGGAATCTAGGTAAATGTTTCTTTCTCTCTGGTCTAGGGCAAAAAAGTCTGACAGACCACAGGAAGCTGGGCGAAAAACCCTAGAATATCAGACATTTCTGAAACCAGGACAAAAACGAGATACCGATGTGACTTTCATAGGAGAAATATAGTTAATCCAAAGCTTCCAGAACATTTTCACTCTCTTCTCCCCTCTGTTCAATGACGGGGGCTTCCCTGGTGGCGCAGTGGTTGAGAGTCCGCCTGCCGATGCTGGGGACACGGGTTCGTGCCCCGGTCCGGGAAGATCCCACGTGCCGCGGAGCGGCTGGGCCCGTGAGCCATGGCCGCTGAGCCTGCGCGTCCGGAGCCTGTGCTCCTTAACGGGAGAGGCCACAACAGTGAGAGGCCCACGTACCGCAAAAAAAAAAAAAAAAAAGTTAGGAGGGGGACCTGCAATTAGAGTCTCACTCCTTCTCTGGAAAAGGAGAAAGAGCTCTTCCTCCTTCTACATAAAGTTGAGGGGAGAAGCCCATACTCACCTTTGGAGATTTAACCTTAAATTTTCATTAAAAACCCCCCAAACAAACGAACAAACAAAACCTGTGACACCCGGCTCCTGATACAGCCCCTAAAGCCCTTTCCCAGGAAACCCAAAACAGTTCATCTTCAAACTTTAATAGGCTATGTTTTCCTAACAAGGAGGAGAGCGCAGCCTTCTTTGGGCACCGATACTGCAGGCCCTGCTCCCCACGCTTCTGAAGGATGAGCCAGGACCTGGGGCACACTGCTCCTGTTCCCAGCCTGGGAAATCTGCAACAGCAGGATGTGAACCACAGGGACCAGTAAATGCTGCATCATGTCAGCGCAAATAATTATAGAAACAATAAAAACACATGAAACTGCACAGGGCTTTTTAAACTTTTTTCACGCATCAACACAAACTGCATGCATTCTACCCTCAAGAGTACCAAATCGTGGACCTTCTGAACCTCAGAGCTCTCAGCTTTGGAGGAGCTAAGAGCCATAAAGTCCTTTCACAGTCTCTCAGGCTAATTAAACGGATGATAGAGTAAAGCAAGCATCGAAGTATCACACGGCACGTGCTGGGGGACTTAGTCACTGGATGAATTCCGGAGGTTTTCAGAGCAGCCAGCCCACTGGCAAACTCCCTCTGAGCTCTGCACACTTTCCTGACTCGGATGACATAAGCCGTCTGCACTCGCCAAGCTCTTCCTTTCTAACTCTGAGCGGCAGAGCTATTGCACCTAAATTCATGCACATCAGATAATGAAAATTTAACAAGCCATCAAGTATTTGAGCGTCTTCACAGCAGCCAAAGGGGCTCCTCTAATTCAGAAGCAGTGAGGTAGGCTGGGATGAAAACAATATTTATAGTAATGAGATTCATCCTTCCCTTCATTCAAACAGACTCGCAGAGAAAAGGAGAGACAGTCATCCATTCTCAGTGTTTCTAAGGGCACACTGGTAAAAGGTAAGGTAACAAACAATGAGCATTAGTGGGTTGGAAAACTCCCCCAATGAACACTTAAGCAAATACGCATTCTACTAACCACACACAGTAGGAAAATGCCTTTCTGGCAGCTGGCTGAAGTCCAGAACAGCCAAGCAAGACAAATGCTCCATGGGAAAGAAGGCACTACCTGATTAAAATCCTCTTGCCATACTAGAATAAATCTGGGACATTATTCCTGAGCTGAGCCAAAAAGTCAACAATTATCAAATTGATTATCACAAATCATTAGGCAACTTACGGTCTCTAAAGAGAAGGCCTTCCCTCAAGACTGCAGTAATCTGTATTTTTCAGAAATAGACATTTGCTCATCACTGTCTCTTGGACGTATTTACCTGAGAAAAAGATGCTTACAGGAATAAAACAGCACACGTACAGGTACACCTTTAATGTTAATACTAAAAAAGTAAGTTGCAGCAGATTCTCCTATTTTGCTAAATGATTACTTAGTTTACCAAGAGACATACTTACTCAGAGAATCAAGGAGAAACGAAGGTGCCCTACTATTAGCTATGTAAGACACATAGACAGACAGACAGATAAAAATAAACCAATGGATGTTCCTCACTCCTCCTAAATCTCAACCTACAACTTAGTCCTATTCCAGAAATACATGGGAGGACAGCAAAGAGAACGTGACAAAGGTTAGAAGTGAAAGCCAACTGTGACAATCGAAGGCATGAAAGCAAATTTTAAAAGCCCACCACAATTGGCCATGTCTCTTTCCAGAGGCAAAACTGTAAGGTAAGACATGGAGCTCCCCATCCTCTTGAGGCAAATGCTCCAAAGGCTTGGAGCAGGTGATATGCCCGTGGACCACCGGTTAAAGGAAAAGATGGAAATCTTGTCCAAGGTGGTGGAGTTTTAGGAATAAAAAATTCTTATAAAGCCAATTAAATTGAATGTAATCACCAAAAGATGTCAGCTCTTTCAAATCTCAGTCACAGGCAGACAATGGTGTCTGTCTTTCCTTGTCATCTCAAGCTGTTCCTTTGCTTGGCAAATTCCTTTTCAATACAAAAATTCTTTAATATTTGTGTCAGTGGCTCAAATTAAAAGACTGGCAAGGCAGATTGACAAGTTCCCTCAGGTGATGTAGCTGTAAGTCTTTCTCTGCTAATTTAGGTATGGAATTTTTTTTTTTTTTTAGGAATTTTGATTATTAGAAAATGGACTAAATGCTATGGCTAAATGACTTGCCTTCCAAAGAGCCTGTGAAAGTATAGCAACGTGCTAGATTCTAATACTCATTTCTAAGGTTACAGCTATAGGTAAATAAGAGAAAGCATGACGATGAGAACCAGTATAAGAGAGTCCAGTTTAGGCCCTACTGAGGGGTTGAAGATGCCAGGTGGATCTCAAGGGCAGCCGAGTGATCAAGTTCAAAGGATGTCATTAACACGACATTAAACATTTTCTTCCAATAATGCAAAGCAGGAGCTTCGAAGACTTAGTGAGGTGACAGATTTCCTTATAACTCCAAACATATTCTTAAAAATAAAGATTAAAGGCCTCAAATTTAAAGAGATAACAACATTGAGCCTTAGGATGCTCACTTCAAGGTAAGACTATTAAATATCAAATATTTCTGCTCAGACGTCTAGTTGCAAGGTCCCTCATCCTCAGGTTTTCTATGCTGTGGCTGGTTTACATGAGGTCTGGGAATCTATTTGCCACAGTTGTCATAGTTGAGTTACACAGTCTCAAGGCTTTGAGAATCCATGTAGATAAATTAGCTATAGTTTTCAGTTTTCTGTACTAACATTCCCCTCCACTGGTGTAAATAATCAAGAAGTAACTGCAGTGCCGAGCAGATAAGTGTTCTTTGTTGCACTGGCAGTTTTCACATTACCTGTGCTCCAAAACAAACCAAACGTAAGTATTTTCCTGTACTCCCAGAAAAGCTAATTTAAAGTTGTATTAGCTACATTTAACCTGCTATTGTGGATGGTATCTCTTTAAGGAATGTTTCTGCCTCCTCAATGCAGAAATTGAAATTGAGAAAGTAATGACGTAACAAACATGCCTGGGGTGACTTCATTTCAAAGAATGTGAATATCTATACTTCGAACTTACAGGAGCAGGGTTTTGAAGGACGCTGAAGAAAAGCAGGATGATCCTCAGGGAGTGCGAAAGGTTATAAAGATACTCCTACTCTGCCCTCACTTCTGGATGGTCAGGCTAAATTTCTTGAAAATGTGGGTGCATGTGTCAATGCCTATAAAAAAAATCCCTACAGCAGTGAGACTGCAACTTACGTCTACAAAGTACCCTCCTGTGTAAGCAAACACACGTGTGAAATAATTGAGTACAATGAATTACCAAGTTTGAGAGAGTGGGAAAGTTGTGAATGCGAGTGGGGTGGGAAAGAGAACAAGGAAAGCAGAATCCTTATACGGGCAGGCACAGGACAGAGGTCCACAAGAGCACTACTTACACAGATAGGTCCCCTGCATCCTTGAAGAGCAGAACTTACATAAATCAAAGTTCTCTGAATTCTGGAACAGGGATTTCGGCTGTCTGTTTACACTAGATGTTAGCAAAGTGAATTCTATGATTTTTCCATTGAAAACAGCCACACAGTAGGCATTAACGTGGTTAGGATTGGTGAGAGGCAAACCTCATGGCACACAAAACAGCAGAGGGAAATGGGAATCAGTAAACTTATTAGTTAACAATTAACCACTCAGGATTATCATGTGCAAGTCTCAAATGGGAACTGTTAATGAAGCTCACTAATTAGTTCCCATCATCACAATCACTCTTTGATTAACATCACAGGAAAAAGAACTAAAACCAAATACATGCAGAGCTTATAATGGTACCATGGGGGTATTCAACTCCACAAACACTTGAGAAACTGAACTCGAAAGAGGCCCATCAAACGTGATGAAGCTTCCTGCAGGTATAGTTGCGGCCTGAACTGCCCACTCCAGCAAACCAGGAACGTTTCTCCCTGTATCTACAGGGCTGACACCTGAGGCTCAAGGACTCCAGAGCACAATGCTGTTTGGGTCCAACCAATCGTAATATTGAGGCAGCAAAGTCTATGTGTACAAGAGGACAGAGGCAGAGAGAAAAAGAGAACATGGAAATCAGAACTTACGGCTAAGGATACGGAAGCAAACACACTCTGTTATTTTCAGCTGTATTGTGGTAATTCATCATCATAGGTATCTATCTTGTCAGTGTTCTCCAGACCAGGTGAATTACCTCTGCAACTATGTGGAAGACAAATCACAACTACATCCCTGACCAGAAAGGCAAAAAAGTCATCCATCACCACACACACTTCCTCCTTCCCGACCACGGGGCTCTACAGGCCCCATGTGATGTTTCAATTCACACAATGAGTTTATGATTCTCTTTGAGGAACAAGCTGCATAGCAAGATAATCTCTTGACATAAATGGGGCCCTGGGAGGAGATACTTGGGAATAGGCCCAGCTCCAACATTACCACAAAGCACTTAAACATTTGAAGCTCCCCTTTCCTGGCTGGTTATCAATGTTTCGTGGTGAAGTGTCTGTAAAGGAAACTGGCAGAGGGTGTAAACATCAGCGAGAGGTGCAAGTTTAACAGGAATGAAGCGAACACAGGAGAGAACCCTAGAGAAAACCACTCTGGGGGAAAAAAAAAAATTATAAAGAAACAAACCATAAGAAAAAAGAGGTGCTGAAGCTGGGCCATCAATAATCTTTCATCAAGTGTCATCTACGGTTTACAGTTTCTCACAGTGTTTAGTTAGCTGGCACAGCACCTCACTCGGGCTCCAACACGTCAGAACGTAGGAGAAATCATGTTTCGGGCTCCGGGCTCCATTCCCGGGAGCACGAAGCAAGAGGGCACTTGCAGGAGCACTAGGTTGGAAGAATGTCCTAAACTTGGGAGGCTGCGTTCTAATCGGGAGAACACTCAGAGAACATGACCTTCAATTTTCTTCCCTGCTTCTACATCTTTACCAATTATTAAGGGAGCGCAGCCTAAAAAAGCAGAGAGCAAAGGGCAGAGGGAGCCAGTGTGGTGTGCTTCCCACACTGGAAGAAGAAAGCTGTTGACCATGTCCTTTGTGTCCCCAACATGGAGGGGAAAATGCCTCCGCCATCAGATTTGAAACACTGAGGATGCGCCCGCCCTCTAGAGCCCTGCAAAAGACAGGTGTCTATGAGTATTTTTATTTGGTTGGTCTTGCCCACCATCTATCTCTGTTCCATGAGGTCCAATACTGAGAAAACAAAGCAGGACTTGGCACATGTTAAGAAGAGAAGCACAATCACGTGTTTAGAATGAAAACATGCAAAGCAGCATCCCAGCAATCATGGCAGTCCAACTAAAAGCAAGTCAAATCCTGTCACATAGATTAGAGGATCCCCAGAATATGGCCTGGACTTTCTTCATCTGTCATCACTCCAAGCTGGACGTAACTGAAATCTCCCTCAACAGGGGTCTGGATAAACAAACTGTAGTCCACTCACATGACAGAATACTACTCTACAATCAAGAGGAAGTAGGCAACAACATGGATGAATCTCAAATACATGACTCCATTTCTACGACAGTCTTACAAAAGTTAAACTGTAAGGACAGAAAGCAGATCAGTGGTTGCCATAGACCAGGGGAAGGGTTGGGGGTTGACTCCAAAGGGGATGGAAGCATTTTGGAGGATGATGAAAGCCTCTTTTCTTGACTTTGGTGATGGCTTGGTGTATACCTGTTTATCAAAACTCCATAAGTTACACCTGAATTTAAAAATAAACACGAAAAAATGGCTTGGGTAAGTAGACTATGCAAGAATTTCATTTTTAACTCAAAATTTCTTAGTCAACTAGTTTATATGTAGCTCAGGGTGAATAACAACAAGCTCAAAATTCAGTACTCAGTAATTAGGTTTGAGGTAAACCACTAAACTAGCTATTCAGTGCATTAAAACACTTAAAAAAATTTAAGCAGAAAATAGTTTGGATGAGAAAGCAAGGGGTTAGAAGAGCATAGAAAAAAAAAAAATCTTAGCCATTTCCCAAAAGCACCCTAAGAAAGTATCAATTCTTAGGCAATGGCTAAGAGAAAGCATGATGTCATCCCTCAGTTGGCTATACAGAGGAAATATTCTCATCAAATAATGAAGAGAGTACTACTAAGTACATACGCCTATTGACATTTCTTTTCTACCTTGAAATAAAATCATTCTGTGATCCGGCTTAATGTGAATAAAATATTACCCAATTCCCAGTCGAATGAAAATTCTGTACAGGCTCAGAGATTATTCTTTTATCAAATGACTTTCAGTTTCCCAAATTTAACCAGCTGAAATTATGCTGTGAGAACTATTCAATTTAACCTTTAGAAATGCAGTTACAGCCTCTGAGTGGGAAAAATCTGCATTTTATCACCAACAGGAAATACAATGCCCTTCGTTTATTCTCCAAGGAAAAAAAAAAGTCTACTTATTAGTATAGAAAGTGCAGATGGTGGTATATCTGTGTCTCAGATAAAGAGAGCAGGTGTAAATCTGTGTCTACTTAGGATAAGGCATCAACTCTTACCAGTCTGCTCTCCTCCTTTCTTCAGCGTGGATGACGAAGGCAGGGCCAAGCCACATCCCTCCTCAGGTCTGCCATTCCACTCAACTGTCTCAAAGTTATGGCTCATGATTTGTGGTGTTCACAAATAAACTCCACCTTCCTCCCATCCACTAATTCAACCCAAACTGCCCCTATTCCCATTTCTACAGACTCTAGCTCTCCAACAGATTACTATTACACTTCTTGGTTAAACTGATATTCAGTGTTTCTAAAATCATGACTTTTTAAATTACAGTCCTCCCTGAAGCGCTCCCATCTGCCTATTGGCCTCTGCATAAATGGTAAAACCCGCGAGGCCCGCTACACAGCAGGTGCCCTGAGCCAACCCTGGAAATTCCCTTTACATCCTTTCCTAGGTTGTATTTCCTGAATCCATGCCCTCCTCCATAAAAACCTTCCTCCTTACAACCTTTTCCTTAAAAAAACAAAACAAACAAAAAAACACTATTTTTTCATGGAGAAAATGTCTTATCTTGGGTCAGTTAAGTAAATGCAGGATTGCTTTTGTAGATTTTATTCAGGCAAAAGACTATCCTATTCATGAGAACATTGAATCAACACATAAATTCTTTTCATTACCCACGAGCACAGCAATACACTATATTTCTGATACCACTGGCTGCTTTAGTTATATGAAGAAAACACTTTACTATGAAACTTAATTATAACTGCTCAAGAATATGGACATAAGAGACAGTGGTCTAAAATTACCAATTTATAACAAAAAAAAGTTTAAAAGGGGAACTTAACTCACTGGGAGGCATACCTTCCAATTATTTTCAGGTTAATTATTTCTCAAAAAACATGTAATTTATCCAAATTGTAGAAAAACCAGTTTATATCACAGACAATTACACTGATAAGAAAATAGTTAAAGACAGTATTCCTGTTTGAAATTGGTAAAGATAAACACAACCAATGGGGATGTGAGAAAAAGGCCTTTTATATTTTTAACAAGTCTGCTGTTACTTTTCTAAGAAAAAAGGATAATAAATTATTATAGGAATACCACAATAAACATCTCGTACGTTACCAGAAAAAGGATGTGAGAATGGTCTAAAAACATAGCTTATACATGTATGTGACAGTGAGAATATGGAACAAAGCACTCAACCAGCATCTGTAACTCTGGATTATCAATTACAAGGCTATGATTAAAAAGTAACATACAGGGCTTCCCTGGTGGCGCAGTGGTTGGGAGTCCGCCTGCCGATGCAGGGGACACGAGTTCGTGCCCCGGTCCGGGAGGATCCCACGTGCCGCAGAGCGGCTGGGCCCGTGAGCCATGGCCGCTGAGCCTGCGCGTCCGGAGCCTGTGCTCCGCAACGGGAGAGGCCAGCACAGTGAGAGGCCCGCGTACCAAAAACAAACAAACAAAAAGATCACCAAACTTATTGCTAAAGCATTGTTGAGTAAACATACGTTTGTGATCTCATTAAAAAATAAAAATAAAAAAAAAATAAAGTAACATACAGGTCTGAAGTACAATTTTTTATTTAAAAATTTTAGATCAATTTTTATCACTTCTAAGGTCTCTATATGCAAGAGGTGAGAATTTATTACAGAACCACAAAATGGCTTGAAAGATATAATTAAAATAAAACGTGCAGAGTAAAGAATTTAAATGATGGTCTGACAAAGCACAAGTTTTCATTTCATGGGCAAATCAAGAACTCAGAGGCAAGGAAACTGATGCCATGCTAAACTCTGCCCCACCTGGGACAAGAAGACACAACTTCAGAAAAGGCAGAGGAGAAAAAACCCACAAAAAACCAAGCAATCTATGACATAAAATAAAAAGTGAAAATAAATGTTAAATAAAGGTTACATGATTAAAATAATTTCAACATCCCCTAAAAGTACTGTGAACATTCAGCTTTGCTTGCAGACATACCAAATTAGGTCCAATAAATTAAGTAAAAAGCATTTTGAAGGAGTTAATATTTACATTTTTAAAGTGCTAACAAAAATAATTATAAAATTTGCAAGGGTTAAGTTCAAGTTTTTGAAACAGAGAAAAAGGATATCCAGTATGGTAGAAATTATTAATTAATACAAAAGGTGGTCAGTGTTTAAGAATAACAAATGCATAAAACTAAAATCTAATCATTTTACTCAATAAAGATTTATAGGTAAATAATGATCATGCTAAAACATGTCATGCTATCCTTTGGTCTAAGCTTCTACTTTATGAAATTGTTCTAAGAAAACAACTATAGACTATGACTTAGCTAAGGAACCAATGTTTGTGTGTGTGTGTGTGTGTGTGTGTGTGTGTGTGAGAGAGAGATGAGAGAGAGAGAGAGAGAGAGAGGGAGAGGGAGAGGGAGAGAGAAAGGAAAAAATAATCCAAATAAACTAAATATCCAACAATACATAGGACAGAATACTAGGCAGACATTAAAAGTGAGGTAAAACAGGAATATTCATGTGGAAAAAGGAATTAAGCACCTATTATGTGTCACTGTTCTAGGCAGACTGTACAGTTAAGAATAAAAGAGAGAAAGTCTCTGTTCTGAAAAAACCTTTCATCACTTAAAAAAGAGAGGGGGGAGAAGAGAAAACGAAAAAAGAAAACCACCCCACATTTTGGTGAACAGATGTATTCTTATTGAAAATTTTCTGGTAGTACTAGTAGAGACGATTTTCTTCCTTTGGCTTATTTATATTCAATGCATTTAAAAACAAAAATTTTGACAGAAAACTTGTGCTAAGAAATGTGTACGTTTTTGTTTTTATTTTATTTATGTATTTATTTGGTTGTGCCGGGCCTTAGTTGTGGCAGGTGGGCTCCTTAGTTGCGGCATGCATGCGGGATCTAGTTCCCTGACCAGGGACTGAATCTGGATCCCCTGCATCGGGAGTGTGGAGTCTTATCCACTGCACCACCAGGGAAGTCCCCGAGAAGAAAATACATTAACATTCAGGGCTGATTCAGTTTTGCCCAGATAAACTTGCAAATTATTCAGGTCAGATAACTCTCTCCAGTTTTTTTTTTTTTTTTTTTTTTTTGAGCCAAGAGTCAACATTCTCTTGAGTGAATTAGTTCTTCATAATTGTTCCACGTATTTTGAGACAAATAAATATTATGGACACTGTAATAAAGTCCGGAAACTGATTTGGAAAACATCCCGACCTAAAATTGCACGTGAAACGTGCTCCATGATCCCTTCAAAAACATCATCTAAAGCACAGAGCTTTATGGCACTGAAGACAGCAAACTAAGTAGCGCTTTTCCTAAGGAATAAAAGTTTAACTTAGATAATTATGGTGCAGAGCCAAAAAGGAGTGTCGACATTAGGTAGAAAAACAAACACAAATCACACATTAGCATGATGCAAGAATAAGAAAAATGTGTTCCTAGTAAAGCCAGCAGCACAATGTAAAGAGCCCCATGGTTGGGCTCAGAAATAGATTTAATAAAAAGTACCCAGAATTCCACACATACATGAACAATATGCAATAATAGGCTAAACAATAAAGAAACTACCCTTAAAGGAAAATAACTTTAGGGCTTCCCTGGTGGCGCAGAGGTTTAGAGTCTGCCTGCCGATGCAGGGGACATGGGTTCATGCCCTGGTCCGGGAAAATCCCACGTGCCGCAAAGCGGCTGGGCCCGTGAGCCATGGCCGCTGAGCCTGCGCTTCCGGAGCCTGTGCTCTGGAACGGGAGAGGCCACAGCAGTGAAGAGGCCTGCGTACCGCAAAACAAAAAACAAACAAACAAAAACTTTAAAGTAGCTGGAATTGTCGTCTTTTGGCATACATTTGGGAATTCTAATTCTTCCTAAGGAAAACTACAGATTTAACCTGCCCCCAACCAGTGACTTTACAACTTTGATATGATGTATTTGCATACGGATATTGTACTGAGGTTTTAAACGTGAGATTCTAAGGATCTAGCCTATCAATTGAACAAGACCTCCAACTAACTCCTCCTTTAGGCCTCATTTTAAAATCACTTAAAAGATGGTCTCTGAGCACAGAGGAGAAGGGGTAGGCTGTGAAGATACACTCTCACAGGTCTCTATACTTCTATCACAACTGTAATTAGAGACCGAATTGTGTATGACCTAGAAGGACGACACCTGTACTGCTTAATATCCTCAACACCCAGCACTGTGCCTGGAATATAATAAGCTTTCGATAAATACTAATTGTTTGATCATTCATTCATGACTCAACATGACAAACGCATCTAAAACATAAGCCAGATAGCATATGTTAAATGTCAAGCAGAGATAATGGGGCAGTAAAAGAACTCAGGAGAGAAGGAGTACGATTCAGGACTTGGATAAAAAGTATGCAATACTGGGCCTCCCTGGTGGCGCAGTGGTTGAGAGTCCGCCTGCCGATGCAGGGGACACGGGTTCACGGCCCGGTCCGGGAAGATCCCACATGCCGCGGAGTGGCTGGGCCCGTGAGCCATGGCCGCTGAGCCTGCGCGTCCGGAGCCTGTGCTCCGCATCGGGAGAGGCCACAGCAGTGAGAGGCCCACGAACCGCAAAAAAAAAAAAAGTTTGCAATACAAATACTACTGATGAGGATGATGGATCTTCTTAGAGGACTTTCTGTAGGCTAGGCAGAACGCTTAGCCATTTAATCACCACCACCACCACATGAACCATGTCAACTGTCCTAAATACTTCGGATGTATTAACTCATTCAAGCACACCACAACCTAATGAGGTAATAAGGGCCATTATTACATTCATGTTACAGATGAGAAAACCATGGCACAGAGATGTTAAATAACCTCAAGGTGACAAATTAATAAGCAATCGAGCCAGGACTTGAACTTGGCTGATCTGATACTGGGGGCTCATGCTACTAATCATGTACTCCGTACTGCTGCTATATGCTAGAAAATAGGCATCCTTCCTGTTGTATCCTTCTACTAGTCTACCCACTTCTAGTTACTAACCAGCACAGTTAACGGTACATCTAAGATCTAGGGTCACATTCGTTCAAACACAATTTCATACTGTTTAGGTCATCTCCTGGCAGATCAAATCTAAATCAGGCTCTGTGAAGAGATACAAAAAAGATCCCATTTTCTCAGGAGTTTATCAACTATTCAGGAAAACCATTGCACATATGTCAACTGAGAAGGGTTACCAATCAATATATCAACAAGTACAAAATCATGGTAAGAAGTGACGGTGTAAATGCTGAAGTAAGGCATGATGAGAAGGCAGTGAGGATCAAAAGGGAAAATTGCCCGGAAGGAGAGAAAGGGCCTGGAGGAGGAGGAGGGCGTGGTCAGGAGAGCTGAGACAGCTACTCAGAAACAGCGCGTCCATAATGGAGTCGGAGTCAGCAGACTGAGAACTGGAGACAGTGGACTAGACTGAATATGAAAATATTCTCCATGGTGGGTGAAGTAGCCAGGCGTGTTGCGGTTATGTCCTACAAGAGAACACAGGTCTTCCTCCAAATTCAAACCCTCCCAAATCTAATCTTGTCTTACGAATTCTATCATTTCTTCCTGAGAACACCCTTTCATGAGGAAGTGAGGCACAAAATTACTAGGTAATTCCAAAGCCACCCTGAGGTCTGATTCGAGAATATTTATCTGGACGTCAACACTGCAAGTAGCGTCCAAATTTCTGTACAACGTATTCCTTAGGGAATATGTTGGAAGCATGCTAAATAAAGCCTTAAAACTTGAGTAAGCAGAATGTCTGTGTTAGTGAAATGACTTACTTTGAGATGTTTACATAAGCAATAGCCACAGGACAAAATGAGTTCAATCTAGGGCTAAGTAGTGTTATGATGGTGAAGTGGAGAGTGAAGCCGTGGCTGGGCAGAAATATTTCAAGTTTCATCACATCACTCGGCAGTCACAGGACAGATCAGACAACCTGATCACACACCTGAACCTGGGAATCAGGAATGTTATCAACTGCCTCCAAAATACCTGAAGCATTCATTTAGCCAAGTCTGCAATGGGCTCATTCAGAGCCAATTTGGACCCATGAAGTAAGACTCACAGAACAATCCCCACATGCACCCAGAGAACAGAAAAGAGAATTGAAGAGCATGAACCAGTGAGAGCAGAATCTGTGCTAGAGGCAACTCTCTCTGGAAAGAGATGACATTTTTTCTTTGGAAAAAATGCTCCTGGACTCCCTCAATTTCTTTTCTCCTTTCTTTGAACAAAGGAAGAAAGACACAAAAATTATAGCTCAGGACACTTAAATAAAAGTTAGGACCCTGTTTCTCAGAGCTCATTTGTAGGCATCCCCCTGTATGAAGTCAGTTAAACAAGGAATCAGAAAGGAGCTAGACAAATTTGTGGCAGAAAACCTCCTGAAAACAGAATTCATGGCAGTGACACACCGAGTCTACTGATTATTTTGGAAATAAGATGTTTTACTGAAAGAAGCAACAAATTTTAAGAAATGCTGTCTTTACTAATAGTGCTCTACCTCTGGGCAAGTCACCTGATCAAACATTTCTTCAGAGGTGCTGAAATTCAGAGCTGGAACACACCCAGCAAACGTCAAGACATAGGGCCCTGTGCTCAACGTCCAATCCCTCTACCTCAACCTATTATGGCACCTGAATTTTCCAACACAAAAGCTTGTCGGACTGTGACCACCTAGAGGAGTGGGATAGGGAGGGTGGGAGGGAGGCTCAAGAGGGAGGGGATATGGGGATATATGTATACATATAGCTGATTCACTTTATTATACAGCAGAAACGAACACAACACTGTAAAGCAATTATACTCCAATAGAGATGTTAAAAAAAAAACACGACTCTTCATATTTTCAGGTACAGAGGAGACAATAAAAACAGTGTTGTAAGTAGTTCTGTATTTCTCTCGTTTTTGCAATTTCTTCCCCTACCCTCTTAAAGGATAATTTTCAAAGAGGTAAAATCATGAATTCTATACAAATATAAAATAAAGATGTGTCAAAAATTTAATTTTAACTCACTAATTCATGAGGGAACCAGAAAGATATTACAAGCGATTCAAAGCAGAGCCTGGAGGGTGGTTATATATACAGGCAGCTAGGAATGCTGAAGTGAATTTGCTAAAGACGCAAAACTGTACAGCAAAACTATACAGTGAAAATGTAAAGCTTGAAAGCATTTCTTTTACAGAGTAGAAATTAATTGTGTCTGTCTATACAGGGCCACATTTGTACAAACATGAATCATTTGCATCTTTATTAGGTCTTCACAAGTTAAATTCCCTCTCCATAGGAGGGCAAAACACGCCAGTTAAAAGCAAAGGGGCTACAGAATCACATAACCCCGAAGGGTTTACTAGGTAGCACCCAGCGTTCCATTGAAAGGATACCCAATAATCATCTTGCCAGTTTCAAAGTCCACTAACAATTTCTCGCATGTTCAGACTAAGAAAGATAGACTTCTCTCTTATTCCCATGGAAAGCATAAAAGCTTTCGGATTTCTTTAGAAGGAGAGAGGGATACCCCTGCAGTTCTGGGGAGTGTGAATAGGAGAGCCTTACAAAACAAGAACTGGCCACGCAGGACTCCTAGGGCTCAAAGAACTATGGACAAAAGGCCATAAAGCAATGCACTCAGCCATTAGGGAGGGCGACCAGCTGAAGCAAACTCCCCCAAAATCAAGGTCTCCTTAAACTCCGACTCTTTTGCAGAGGGAGAGGGGGAAAAGGGAGCTGTGGGGAGGGATGGGAGGACAGGAGAGGAGAGGGGGAGGGGGAGGGGATGGAGAAAGGAAAGAGCCTCGGCAGCATGGGAGAGAGAGACTCCCGAGGTAGCTGCCACTCTGCCGTCGCAGCTGCCTTTGCCACAGGGCCGCCGTGCGTGTTTCTGTGCTGTGAGAATCCTGGTCAACGAGCTGCACATTGCAGTCCGACTGGAGTGGCTGGAGTTCAAGAACCTTCGGATGCGGGGAGAGGACGAGTGGAGCAGATAGAGCGGCAGCTTCCCCTGAACTGGCAACAATCAGAGCTGCCAAATGCAGGAGAGATGCAACAAAGCACCTGAGAACCCAGCACTAGCACTGAGCCTGGCTTCCCCGTGGAGCGCATCAACCTTACGGAGCACATAAGGCTTCCAGCAGCAAGGTCAGCAGCCGGTGCGCTGGCTCTTGCAGGACAAGGTTCTTCTGGGATTTCCTCAGGGGAGCAAATGTCTAGTGTGAAGGGAGCTCTAGTGCTAAGCAACCAAACTCCCAGGCAGAACCCTAGGCCTTGACCTTGTGCAGTCAGCACAAAAGGGCCGCCAGAGTTAGGAGGTTACTCAGAGGCTAAGGGAGAGTAAAAGAGGGAAGAGCTATTAAAACAAACAAGAAAGGAGCGTCGGTACCATCCAATCGCCAGTGATTAGAAGCTGAGAGGAACCTTAGGGTCACGTAAGCAGGAGGCATGCTAAACAAGTAGGCCAGAAGACACACAAGGGAACTGCACTGTAACACAGGCCTACGTTACAAAGCCCCTGGGTGACTGTACTGCTTTATACCTTCCTCAGACTTACTGCACAGACCACTTTTTAAATCTCTTCAGCCGAAAATATTTTACAACTCTTACATTGAGGCCCAACTCCATTGGGAGCTGAGAAAAGATAACTTCTATAATGGCCCCCAAGACTCATGGAAAGGGCTGCTTCCAACACCCCAAGGAAAAGAGGACAGTGCTGTTCAAGTTCAAAAAGGCACTGAAAAGCCAGAACCTGAAGGAAGACGTCAGGAGGACACGCTTAAAATCCTGCCTATCTTAAAGGGACACTTCCATCCTTGATATCTGCATGTGAGACTCTGGGCAACTCCACAGGTCTTCATGATTTAATGGAGAAAGCAGGGACCTGAAAATCTGACTCCCCCTACTCCCCACCCCCCCGAGCTAGTCTTTGGACCATTCTAGGCCACGCTTAAGCACATTCGTATCAGTAATGGTATGTATCTCCAACAAAAACCACTCAGGGATAGAGGAGGTTACCAAGACGTCAGTATGGAACGCGAGCAAAGAAGACAGTCTTCAAGGGAGCCCAACCAGAAGGCAAGAAAGGAGAGAAGAGCAGAATAAACAACAGCAAAATCTGCTTGCAAGTCATCAGGACTCCACATCATGGAAAGGCAGAAGATGTTCAGGAGATGGACAGCCCCATCCTGGTAATCGGACCCATTCTGGGACCGTTAGCAATGTGGCTGGAGTGGGTAGGATGCCGGGCTAGGCTCTAGCCTCTCATGGTGTCGTCAACACACGTCATAACCCCACACGCACCTGAGAGGAAAGAACACGTGACAGGAAATAGAGGAAAAGTCAAATAGACACTACGACTCACCAAGCACCAGCGGAGGGAGGCAGAGGAAGAAATCGGTGCAACACGGCTGCAACCTGAGGAGTGGGAGCCCTCTCTTACCTCAGAACCGTAATTGATTTGTCTGATTTACCAGAACAACAGCAAGCCACACACCAGCCACATTTTATTGCCTGTTTTACACGTTATACCTGCAGGAGACTGTATTTATTACAGAGGAGGCTACAGCAAAAACAATAATAAACCGAAGATAAGCAACAGCCTTATATTCCACTGATGCGCATTCCGACTTTTCGTATGCTGGCGAGGGAGGGAGTGGAGAAAGGAACAGGGAAAAACAAAACCCACTAATAATGAAAACATGGTTGTACGAAGGGAAGCAGTCACCAAAGAACCACCCTCCAAGTGGAATCAGATCTAGTACCAAGTTGATCAAATTCTTAGCGGTTTCACATTCACAGGAATATCCCGGCCTGAAGGGTAACCGGACAGAGGTAATAAGGACAGCAATGACAGGTGCTTGTAACAGGCTACTTCCTTCACCTTCAAAAGTCAGAAATAAAGGAAACCAGTAACGAACTGCTTCAGGACCCAAATTACCAGATTTTTTTTTTTTTTTTCCTTTAGTGGATACCCTGAAAAACAGGAGCAGAGATTCAGAAGAGCCAAGTTTATCCAAGCCCCAGGCAACAGGTAGGTTCATCCAGTTGGCATTACACACAGACACCATGAAGCTTACAGAAAACACAACGCTCAGCTGTCGTTAAGGTCAAAAAATCATTTATATTAACAAAATCAAAACACAACACACCCTAAACACTGGGGAGCCATCCTAACACTTTTGAAAAGTCAAAAAATTGTAATGCGTTCTTGATATGGGAAGGGATGCAAGAGGCTCAACTGGGGACAGGAGAACACAAAGTTAGAAAGCATGTTTAGTAGCCAACACCTGCGCGGTCCAGTCCTGGGAAAAGCACATGAAAAGGCCTGCTTGTTTCAGCACCACATGAGGAGGCCCGCATCTCACGGGCCGAAGCAGAGTCAGTCTACACCTGGGTTACTTAACCTCCCACGGTAGGGAGTCAGCCAAGCAGGGCTTGCACTTGCTAACTCGCTACAGGAGCCATTTTCATGCACTCTGACCCTTACCTGCTGAAATCATTTTTACAAAATCCAACAGAAGGGATGGGAACAATGGGTAGAAACCTGACTCTAAGGGTGGGAGGCCATTAAGACTAGAACAAAAGTATGGGTTAATTGTCTCACAATCATGATATAACCTCTTCCACAGAGCATTTTTCTTGAGTGTTTAGAGAACAAAATGTGAAGAGCATATGTGTCTTCTTCTCCTTCAAGGATGTGTCCTTGGTTGGGGTGAGAGGTCATGCACAAATATCAGTTCATAGTCAATTATGGTGGCAGCATATCGCATATAGTGTCAGCTCAACAAAAATTGCCATTTACCACAACCTGCAACTAAAAGGGGGACCAATGGTGGGAGGGAGGGACACAAGGATTAAAAAAAAATTGAGAAACTTTAATGAAACCATTATATACGCTTGTATTACATGGCCTTTATTCCAGTGTTTGTTTCTTCAACCAGATGTAAACTATTTGCCCATCTGATCCCACATGCCTACCTGTCCCCTCAGTAAGATAACCAGAATGCTTCAGGAAGCTGAAGACCCATACATCTCACTTAAATGGCACAAGGGCACCCACAACACACACATACTGAACACGACATTGTGATGGGAAGAAAGGAAGGTTAGAAGGGGGAGACAAAACTCGTCTATTATACAGGGCACCAAAAAAACCTGCTGCAATCTAAGCTGAATAATGTGTTATGAAGGTGGACAAGGTCATTCTGACATCTATTAAATGGAATAGCTTTTTTCACTTCCACTCTCCCACGTGATCTAGCTTTCCTCTTTTATTTATGTGGTAAGTGGGGGAGTCTGACCTGCATTTAGTTTTGAATAATGTAAGAGCAAACCGATTCGCCAATATCTAGGCAGAAAAGAGGATAAAGGTATGTATGAAACCGAACTACAGTTTAATGGGGGATTATGAAGACAGGTTTCCTAAGATTCATTGCTACCAAAAACAAGCACGCAACCATAAAGAAAACACATCAAGGTAGAAGGCAGCACGTGATCCAAAGATAGCACTCAAGATCCTCAGGAACTCTATGCTGGGGGGTACCAAGAGGACACCCCCAAAGCAACTGTTAACTCTACCTCAAAAACCTGCTGAGGGCCTCACCTCGATGCCAATAGGAAATCTAAGCAAGAATAGGAACTCCACAGGCCAAAACACAGCACCATCCCCCAAGGCTGAATTCAGCTTCTAGACGGCCCTGGAGTATGGGCCAGACATGAGCTTTTGGGTGGGCATATCTGCCATTAGTGCAGGAGTCACCACTATGTTTTCCAAAACAGGTATTTTACAGCGTTGCCCCCCTGCAGTTGAATAACCAAAAAAACTACCCTTTGACTTCACCAAAAGAATGATATTAAAGGAAATATTGAGAATGCCACAGCAGATACATATAGAAATTAATATACACATGAACAATAAAACAGCACGGCAAACCACAGAGAAAACTGGCCTGATACCAGCTTGCTGGGAAAGTCACCTGTGAACCATGAGCCTCAGGAGATACAACGCAGTCACCTGTGGCTCAAAGGCCATTAGTAACAGGTTTTCTGGGCTTCTCTGGACTTGAGCTACGAGGAACGCACAGTGATGTACCTTGCTTGTTAAACAGTGGCACAACGTCTTGACGGAAGTCTAATTAATTAATTGCCACACCGTGCAATCTGTAGTCTGCAGTGACTGCTACAGAGAGGGAAAAGCTCAACAGAATCCCAGTGATTAAAGCCAACAGCGGATGACCACACTCAGGCAAAGGAGAGCTGCCGAGACAGGTTAGAAGCCACCGCAAGGAACTACAGGCAAAGCCTGAGCCAGACTTGGGAACACAACATAAGATACACTGGAATTCATCACTGCTGTGGGCCTGGCTGAGCGTCTCTTTACGGTAGTATTTTCTTCTTGTGCCCAAGGCAAGCTTCCCAAGTGTCCAAGCTAAGACTGACTACCCTTCCTCTGTCGTGTCCCTTGGGCTGCGTGCTCCTCCCTACACATGACCTGGAGCCCCTCCTTACCCATTAGTGACTATGGGAGTTGAACTGGATGGTGTGCGTCCCAGGAACAGAGGGTGAAACTGACAGCCAGAAGGCCTTCCCCCGGCCACCTGATCAAAATCAACCCCTGAACCCTCACTACTGCCTTGGTCGGCTCTATTCCTCAGAGCAGTCGCTGCTGCCTGGCATTGCTATTGTCTCCCTTTCCCGCCTGCATATAGGGACTTTATCAGTTCTGTTCATTGTTACGTTCTCTGCCTAGAGCAGCTCCAGGCACAGTAGGCACTTGCTGAGAAAATGAATAAACCCCCTCAACTAACAAAGGAGTCTAATTCAGCCAATGAAAGTTCCTAAATACGCAAGGGTAGCATCCTGATCATGAAATAGTCGTTTGGACACGGCCTTTAGGGAGCGCAAAAGTATCTGCATTGGGGCTTCCCTGGTGGCGCAGTGGTTGAGAGTCCGCCTGCCGATGCAGGGGACGTGGTTCACGCCCCGGTCCGGGAAGATCCCACATGCCGCGGAGCGGCTGGGCCCGTGAGCCATGGCCGCTGGGCCTGCGCGTCCGGAGCCTGTGCTCCACAACGGGAGAGGCCACAACAGTGAGAGGCCCGCATACCGCAAAAAAAAAAAAAAAAAAAAGTATCTGCATCATCTCTTCTCCTATATCATCTAGTATATCTG
>RJWK010019556.1:0-32262 GCA_004363435.1 Platanista minor | reverse complement strand
TTGTGGCCTCTCCCGTTGTGGAGCACAGGCTCCGGACGCGCAGGCTCAGCGGCCATGGCTCACGGGCCCAGCCGCTCCGCGGCATGTGGGATCTTCCCGGACCGGGGCACGAACTTGTGTCCCCTGCATCGGCAGGCAGACTCTCAATCACTACGCCACCAGGGAAGCCCCTTCTTCTCCTTTTTTAACACAGTATTCATACCCTTTGATGTGACATTTTATTTCCTCTCAAGAAGGAGGTAGTGCCTATTTTTCCCAATCCTTCTATCTTGGTTTCCATGTAACTTGCCAATGGAATGTGGCAGAGGTGGCAGCATGCCATTTCCAAGCCTAGGACTCAGGAGACTGTGTGTGTTTCTGTTTGCTCTCCTGTCCCTTTGCCATTGTCAGGAGAACATATCTTCTGGAAGATGAGAAACATGTGGAATATAACCAAGTGTTCACACTCACTCCTGTAAAGACTGTCCCAGATCACAAGACCCCCATCAAAGACAAAAAATTCATAAGTGAGCCCAGCTGAGATCACCTGAACCCTTGCCTTATGATTCATAAGCTACAGTAATAAATGATTGCTGTTTGTAGCTACTAAATTTTTCATTTGTTATGCAATAACTTCGTTTGTTATGCAATAACTAAGTTATAATACTAGACACTATGTTGATAATTTATGTGTGTGTGTGTGTGTGTGTGTGTGTGTATATATATATATATATATATATATATATATATATAAAATGCCAAATAGTCACAAAAGTCACATGAGGTGCTATTCTTTCCTATTCTGTAATTCAGAAAATTTATGCTCAGAGGTAAGTAACTCTACAAAATACACAGTAAGTTAAAATATTGGAGTTGAACCTTCGGATCTCTTACTTCAATAACATTCTTTACCGTTACCAGGTATTGTTCTCAGACCAAATTGCTTACTGTAAATTAAATCTCTAGTCAACATTGTTATATTAGGAAGCTCTTATTTTTAAATGAGCTTCTTTGTATTTCACAGAGTTTAAGATGTTTGATGGTATCCATCAAAAGACATTTTGACTAGATTTCTTTTGTCATGATGATTTCCAAACTCTATAATCATTAAACTATAAGGTTGGTCAAGTTTGGTGAGCCATGAGAATAAAAATCTTTATTCTCTCCCCCACCCCCAAGTACATACAAATTGCTTACAGTCCTTGCATTCCTACTCATTTTGCTATCCTTGTTGTAGTCACATTTTCACTGTTCTTATTTGAGGTACCCTGCTCATCATCATCACTGGCTCTGCACAGGAAGAAATATGCCATTTTCTGGCAACCCAAAGATAAATTCTCTCTCTCCAATCACCTGACAAAAACATATGGTATAGAGAGATCTCACTGGAATATTCATTGCAGTTCAAGTGCTCCACACCTAATTATTTTCATCTAGGGATCATTGGTGACTGAGCTCTTGCTCTTAAAGGACATGCCCAGGGCACAGCTACTACAGTTACATTCACTTCTAAATATTTCCCACTCCATAGGAAATTGAAAGAAGTAGACACGAGAATGTCCTTCAACTTTTTCTGTCTGTTTCGCTTTCTGTCCTAGTCTCTGTTCTTCAGCATCTTCTTATATGTGATCAAAAATTTTATTTAATCCATATATATTTTGATATCAACTTAAATTTCCAAACAAGTATCATTTCCATTATTTGAATTCATGTAGCTTATTTTGCTCTGTATTTTTAGAATGAGAGTTTCTGTCAGTTAATGTGAAAAACTGAACAGGAAATTACCAGTAGCCAGCTTCCTAAATTTATCAGAAAAATCTAGTCGTCTCATGCTTCTGAGCATCTGACTGAAGGACAGATCTTCTAATGTAGAGTAAGGGTTTTAATAAATCACTATCTATGACCCCTGCCATGGCCTCCCTTTCCCAACATGGTAATAGTTCACCATACAGACTCTCTTGTGATGTTCAAAGTTGGAAGTCTGAAATAGAGCGTTTCATTACTTCTGATTTATTAGGGGTTTATCTACATTTGATGATGACAGACTCTGAAAGCCTGCTTTTTAAATTTTTACACAGTATTAACACATTTTTTAGCATAGTTGTCTGGTATTTGCATAGTACATTAACTCATTAATGAATTATCCTATATATAGTAAGATAAATCTTCGGACTGTCAAAGATATTGTACACACTTCAGGCAAATTCTAACCCTATTTTTAATTTAAAATTCCTATTGCATATTTTGTGCACACTTAATCACAATTTGCTGATATTTATTCATCCAAAATCATATATATGTGTATGTATATACACATAAAATCTTTATACATTATCACAATCAAGATACAGAATATTTCTAACACTCAAAAATTTTGTGTTCCTTTTCAATCTTCCTTCACCCCAAGGCATTTTCTCTCAACATAGATTAGTTTTGCCTGTGCTTAAATTTCACATAAACTGACTATTAATCAACTCTTTTGCATTAGACTTTGTTGATATTTTTGAGTTTATCAATGTTCTTGTGCATGCCAACAACGTGTCCATTCTCTTGGCTGAATAGTATTCTATTACATAAATATATCACAGTTTGCTTAGTCATTCTCATGTTGATGAAAATTGATGTTATTTGTGGTTTGTGCTGTTATAAATGAGGCCACTATGAATATTTTTGTACATTTTTTAATGTGTAATATATGTTTTTATTTCCTTGGCTAAAAATTTAAGAGTATGGTTGCTAAATCATAAGGAAGTATATGTGTTAACAGAAAATGTCAAAAAAATTTTCCATAGCTGTTTTTTCATTTTTCACTCCCAACAGCAATAATGAAAACTTCAACTGCCCCTCATCCTTGACAAATTTGATTATTTCAATTCTTTTCACTTTAGCTGGTACACTGGATATTAAGTAGTATCTAGTTATAGTTTTAATTTGAATTTCTCTGATGACTAATGATGCTGAGCACTTTTTCTGTGCTTACTGACCTTTCTTCTGCTGTGAAGTGTTTACTCAAGTCTTGATTCATTTTCTAAAAATTAGGTTGTTTTCCTTCCTATTAGGGAGTCATAGGAATTTTTTTATATATTCTGAATATCAGTTGACTGGTAGATTTATGTACTAAAAATATATTCTAATAGTTTGGGGCATGCTTTTGCATTTTTATTGTGGTAAAAATGCATAATGTAAAGCTTAACATTTTAACCATTTATGTACATCTTTATACATTGTGTGCCAAATAACATAGATTTATAATTATTTTTATGCATTTTTCTTTCAAATCATAGAAAATAAAAAGAAAAGTTACAAACCAAAAGACAATAATGCTAGCTTTTACATATCTTCCCATGTGTTACCTTTACTGGGCATCTTTGTTTCTTCATATAGCTTTTAATATGTCAACCTACTGCCTTCTGGCCTCCATGCTTTATTTTGAGGATCCTTTGTACAGGGTAAATCACTTTTCTCTTGCTGCTTTCAAGATTCTTTCTTTGTTTTTGGCATTCAACAATTTGACTATAATTGTCTTGATATGGTTCTCTTTGAAGTTATTCTACTTAGACGTCACTGACATTTTTGGATTTCTAGGTTCCTGTCTTTCATCAGATTTGGGAAATTTGGGGCCATTATTTCTTCAAATAGTCTTCCTGCCCCCTTTCTCCCTCTCTTCTCCTTCTGAGATTCCCATAATAAATATATTACTCTATTTGATAGAGTTCCACATGTCCATTATGCTCTGTTCACTTTTTTTCCTTTTTTAGTATTTCTTTTTGCTTCCCAAACTAGATAATCTGAATTATCCTATATTCAGGTTTTCTGATTCTGTTTTCTGCTTCCCCAAATCTGCTATTGAACCTCTCGAGAGAATTTTTTATTTGTTATTGTACTTTTCAGTTCCAGAATTTTTGTTTGGTTCCTTTTTATAACTTTGATCTCTTTATTAACATTTTATTCATAGTTCATTTTCCTGATTTCCTTTAATTCTTTGCCCATGTTCTTCTTTAGTTCTTTTAGCATATTTAAGACAATTGTTTTTAAATTCAACAGCAGCCAAAAATGCCCAGTTAAAAATGGGCAAAGGCCTTGAATAAACACTTGGCCCAAAATGATATACAAATGATCAATTAGCACATGGACAGATGCTCAAAATCATTCTTTAGGAAGATACAAATCAAAACCATAATGAGATACAACTTCACAGCTACCATCATGTTTTTAAAAGGAAAATAAAAAGCATTGGCAAGAACGTAGAGAAAGTGGAACCCTCACATATTGCTGGTAGAGATGTTAAGTGGTATAGCTGCTGTGAAAAACAATCTGGCAGTTCCTCAAAAAGGTAAACATAGAATTAAAATGTCACTCAGCCTACACTGTCATTTTTCTATTACCACTTACACTTTTCTGAAAAGTAAACTTTTAGGCCCAAATAATTTAATTTTACATGGTAAAGAATCTGTGAAGTAGTCTATTTCCAGAGATACTGAAAATGAAATAACTTCACAATTTCCACCCCTGTTCAGGGCTATAAAATTAAAAGACAATATTTATTGAGAATGCCCAAGTAACCTCAGAATTTTGCAATATTGATATACGTTAGAAAAATCAAACTCTATTACCCTTGTGTATATTAGCCTAATAACATATCAAAAGTACTTTACTATAAAAATTGAGGCAAAAGTATAAAATGTTAAAAATGATGTGAAGAGATAACATTTTTAACTATAAACTGGTATGTGAAAATATGTACCTTTCTCACAGGATGCAAAGCCATCCCTGATCCCAAGAAGTAAAAACCCTCCCCCTCCACATCTGCCCTCAGTAAAATGACCTCAGTAAAATTACTGCAAAAATATACTGAGAAATGTATGAGTCAATGCTCGGTATTGAGTTTTAAGGTAGAATTTAATTTTGATGCCCATGGTAATAAGTTTGAGAACAAAAGGACTTTTGAGTTTCAAACATTTTCCCATTGTGGCCCCAAGGTCTTGGTTTAATTATAGATATTGTAAAACATGTGGTCTTTGTTCTAGTCACGTTCCTCCCTTTCCGAGATTAGGTAGACATCCTTCAAGGAGAAGGAAGAAAAAGGAGAGCTGGAGAGGGAGCAAGAAAATCAGACCATGACAGACTCTCTGAGCAGAGCTTCATCCTTCCCACCCCTCTAGCTATGCTCTGGGCAGAGGTGCAATACAACGGCTAGACAGGCTTGAGGAGCTCAGAATGGAGAGAACTGCTTCCCAAACCCAGGTTCAGGAGTTTTCAAAGGGTTTCCATGGTGAACGATATGAAAATGAGGTATATATAAGCTGAGACTGGTCCAGGCAGCATACAAATGTTTCCATTTGGCTTCATGAGAGAGCAGCTTCTGTTTTTTTATGCCTCCAAGAAAGTTGTAGATGTTAGCTGAGAGAGAGACAGACAGACAGAGAGGGTCGGGGGAAAGGGAAAAGGAGAGGGAGAAAGAGAAGATTATTTGGAAATATCTTTGACTGTAATGAGAGTAGCTACAGGGGGAGTGGCCTGGACTATAAAGTGCCCGATTCAGATACAGTACAGGACAGCACTGTGGAAGTCTGTGATGCCTGTGAACCAGACGGGACACTGTATACACCTCAGCAGATGCCACTATGGGCAGACACAAACAGATGACCAGGTAACCCCACCTGACACTTTAGCAATTTAGATGCCACTCAAGCTACAATGAATGAGAAAGAAGGGACAATCATTAACTTACTGGGTTTAAATGTCACTAGATAAAATCTAGCAAGCATAACCAAAATTACATTGTCTGGTATGAGGCAGAAGAAGCGCTTTATACAATTTAAGTTGAATCACAGAAAGAAAATTATTCTTTATGCACACCTGGGTACACGGCTGACGAAATTAAAACATTTTTGGACTAAAAGCAACTTTAAAAGTTGTCTACTCCAACCTCGTTATTTAGCCAATAAAGAAGCAAAAATCCGGTGAGGTAAGAGATTTACACAAACTTACCCCACGTAATTAGTGACCCAGTCAGAACCAGAACCCAGTGTCCTGTTTTCTAGTTTAGACTTCTTTCTTCTACATCAGACTACCTCACTATCCTATAAAAGCTATATTTGTATTATTGCAATACAAATTGCTTCAACATATAAGCGGTTTCACGTGCATTATGAATATACTTATACAGGCTTGACAGGTAGGCAACTACAGCATGTCAGTTTGTTATTCTTGCTTTCAATGAATGTTAAAAAATATACCATCTGGGTGTTAGAAGTAATTTTTGCTTCTAGGTTTGCTAGAGGCAAGAAAATGATGTTTTATTATTAACACAACTCAAAACAAGTAGTTAAAACCAACTTTGAATATTTTATCACCAACCTGTCAATATATACTTAAAAACCAGGTGAAAAAAAATAAATCTACAGTAAATCTGACTTTTAAGATTGTTTTGTCTAGTAAGACAAATATATTGCAATTAGAAAGAAATTATACCAGACGTGTTTTCTGGACACTTTCTTTAATCTTTGTTTTTTGATATAAATACTTTGATATATGCTACTTCGAAGATTTATTATTAAGCTGATTGCCCCAGGTAAGAGAGAATGAAAACTTTCATGTCCTTTTTGTTACAGTTGTGTTCCTTTTCTCACCAAAGCAGAAGTATGAGCATATGCAAAATGTCTGAAATTTTGTTGGAGTATTTTGTATTTTATGTCACACTAACTTCGATAAGTTTACTGACCTAATAACCTTCATTTCCTAACATAAAATCTTATATTTTCCCTACTTTTAAGCTTTACATATTTGCAAATATATAACCTGTTATAAGCCATTCTTTCCTAGAATTGATAAATGGATATTTTTCCTATATAATCATTATCATTTAATTTAATTCTCTTTTGAGATATTCCTAGATGTCACCTATTTATTTATTTTATTTGGTTACACCGGGTCTTATTTGCAGCACATGGGCTCCTTAGTTGTGGCATGTGAACTCTTAGTTGCGGCATGCATGTGGGATCTAGTTCCCAGACCAGGAGTCGAAACTGGGCCCCCTGCATTGGAAGGCAAAGTCTTAACCACTGGATTGCCAGGGAGTTCCCGTCACCTATTTATTCTACTAATTACAAGAAGCATAAATAACATTGAATGGAAATTAGCATTTGCAAAAGATTTTTATATTCATTAGCAGATTTGATATTCAAAACAATCCAGAGGATAATGGTAGTAACAAGAGAGTGATATTAACAGGCAAGTTTATTTATCATTCTCAATTAAAGGTGGTTTTTTTTTTTAAAAAAAAAAAAAGCTCAGGGAGTTTAAATTGACCAAGGTCAAGCAGCTTATATTCATTCCATACATATCCCAACTTAAATTTTAACAGAGGATATTATTTTAGACTAAAACCATCTTCACTATAAACTTTAAAAGTACTATATAAATGTAAAGTAATAAAAAATGCAAGGAGATGTTATTCAACCATGAGTAGAGAGGAAAAAACATGGACTTAACCTTATTACCCAGAAGACCCATTACAAGTTACCTGACTCCTGCTGAGGGACTGAGAGAAATAATATTCCAGAAATAAGAGAGAAATCAGACACATTCTGCCATCTCTATATTTTGTTATTAGAGTAACTTGGTGAAATATATGCTAATGAGAAAAATAAAGTTAATAATATTATGAATTAAGACTCTCTTGCGTGAAGTGTTCTAAAATAAACACTTAGATATATGTATATGTAGACAGTGGTTATAGCCAAATGATTGAATTTGAGGATATTTAACTTTTCTACATTTGTGACATATTTTGAAAGAAGCACATATCAAGATTCTGCTTCAGTGTAAGATACAGTAGGATGCAACAGGCCAAAGCACTCACTGAAAACCAAAAATGCCTAACAAAAATAAATCTTATTTTAAAGATACCAGAGATCTGTGAAAACAACAAGGATTCAATGAACTCAACTTCAAGAAAGGGAAGAACACTTCTTGGCACTTCCTATCACTTTTCCCTACTTTATTTTATGCATAGGATTTATCACTACCCACATTATACAGGTCACTCATTTATCTAAGCTAAATATCTTTGAGAATTCATATGCTTTTGAATTTAAGAAAAGCAATACAGTGCACATATTCTACTTCTGTTACACTGTCCATATCAAATTAAGCAAATTAATACTCCTATAATAAAATAGATGAATATCCACTATGTGAGGAGTAAAAGTTATAAACAGTCTTTCATTAATTTAGGTCAGGAGATGAGTTATAAGGAAATTTTGGTCTCCAGAAGTTTTTGATTTGAGAATTATGCTAAAGAGAGATTATATTTTTGTCATTAATTGTCTGCTGCCACTAAAATGTCAGTTCTGTGAGGGCAAGGACCTTTTTATATTTGAATTATTGTAGCCCCAGATCCTAGAACAGTGCATGATTGATAGGAAGCTCTAAGCAAACGAGCATATGATGATTTGCAAAAGGAGGCCCAGGAAACAAAAACAGAGCTGCTTCAACAACCATAAGATAAATCTGAGTACTGTTTATTTACTTTACCAGTATTGCATCATGAGTAACTGAGGACTTTTAAGCTCAGCAGAGGTGGATGTCCTGAAAAGTCACAGGACTCACATATATCAAGACAAGAATAATTGCAAATGTTTAGTATAGATGGAGGCTGGAGAATCACAATAAAAAGGGGGAAATAATTTTTTTTCATGAAGATGATCTCTATAAGAGCTCTTCATTTAAAATCCACCACCTCTTCTGGGGAATGGCAGTTCATAAAAAACATACTATGAACTGTTTGTGTGGAAAAAACTGCAAGGAATAGGGGTCATTTCAATACACAAATATATACTAACTGCATTTAGCAAGACAAAATAGGAAAGAAAGAATATAAGATTTAAATTGCATCCATTTAAAAGACATTTCTTAATACAAAATATCTGAGGTTTTCATGATATTGCAATCTTTGTGTGGAATGAGATCTTGGGAGGTCACTTATGCCTAAATCACCCAGGGCAGGGGAAAAGCTATATAGGAATCAACTTTTAAAAGAAACATTCAGGGCTTCCCTGGTGGCGCAGTGGTTGGGAGTCCGCCTGCCGATGCAGGGAGCACGGGTTAGTGCCCCAGACGGGGAGGATCCCACATGCCGCGGAGTGGCTGGGCCCACGAGCCATGGCCACTGGGCCTGCGCGTCCGGAGCCTGCGGTCCGCAGCGGGAGAGGCCACAGCAGTGAGAGGCCCGCGTGCTGCAAAAGAAAAAGAAACATTCAAACGGGCACAATTTGTAAAAATGCACCAACCAACAATTTACCTTAATTTTATGTCTGGGAATGTACGAGGACTGTTGGCAAGATACACAAATGAAGACAATGGTACAAGGACTGTTGGCAAGATACACAAATGAAGACAATGTCTCTGAAGTTGCACAATTTTTTCTTTTTTAAAGAAGAACACAAGAAAGTCATTTTAACTGAGGACTTACAGGCATAAGGGCATATTTATCTGGTACTAAGAATTGAGATAGGAAAAACATCAGTATGGGCTGGTAAAGAATTGTAGGACTTGATCAGAACCATCAATGATGTTCAGTGTGTGGATGAGTGGAAGCTATAAAGAAAGAAATTTCCTAAGGAAGGGAGAAGCACGTGAGAATACACTACAGTGGAAATGAGCATGACAGAGTGCAATAGCCTATGCTAAAGGCAGCCCTCAACTTTAGTTTCAGATGTGGTCAAGTGTTGGAAGGAAATTACTAGACATTAGCATTTATTTCCCCCAGATCCTTCCCAGGGATTGTTATAATGCTTTGCACATGCTTAACACCCTTGCTGGATAAGCAGCTTCTAGTTGAGCAATTTCACTGCACATTCTGTTTGCCAACATAGCCTTCTTCTGGCCACACTGGCATGGGGGAGAATCTATGGAGGAAAATGCAGAACAGACTCGAGTCATTATTCTAACAGCATCAACCCTATGTGAAACACATCTAGTCCTGTCCACATTTACAAATATCACCCAGTGTTTGTGAGTATATCTTCAATGCTTTATACTCCTCCACACATCACTTTGTTTATGAACCCAAGCAGAAAGCATGTGATGCAAAGGAGGTAATGCAGTATAGTCACGAAGAGCGTGGTCTTTGGAATTTGACCAGTGTGAGTTCTAGAAAAACACTTACTGAATTAGTCATCATAGGCAAATGACCTAATTTCTCAAAGTCTTAACATATATTACAATTATAGATAAAGCCCATAAAGCACTCAGGACAGAGTCTGGCATATAGTGTGAGTTCAATATGTGTCACCTGTTAATAGCATCACTACTAATTGGCTCTATTGCCTTGTGTTGTTCAAGAAAATAATTTGTAATGATCTACAAATATTTTCAATTTCATTAGCAACATTAAAGTATTGCTTATAGAATTGTAATCACTTTGTCATTTTAAGAATCAATATAGTCTTACATAATTTTCTACTTTTCGTAACAAAACTTACTTTTAAATGGCATGTTTGTTATTCTACCCTGCAGGGTAAAGGTGAACCCATCCCTGCTGCTCCTTATCTTAGAGCATGCTCTGTGAGTCTGCCTACATGCAAAGCAACTTGTTCACAAGTCGGCCTCAGTTAATCAGCACATCTGCCTTAGTGACTTAATAGTTTAGAGTAAATGGGTAACTTTAAGAAATCAGAGGTAGTGGAGGTTGCTGCGAAGACTCATCTCCTTATATTATACCCTGTTGAAATGTTTTATATGTCAAGTCTGAATGTTTCTATGTTACCAAGTATTTCCATTTCTCTGAGGGATTTGGATATTGGCTTCAATTTGAACTTACTAGCAGGAAAGCATACAGATTTCAGGACTTGACAAGAGTGGCAAATTCTGGAACATCACAGATTTCTTAGAAACCTCACTTTGACACACTAATATGTAGGACTCGCCCAATAAGAAGGAAATACCTTTTGGCTAGACAACAGTTTCAGCTGCCAGGAACAGTGTCTCACCCACAGCAGCCCTTCATGCCTCTATGGCCCCAGAGTTCTCCGAAATGAACATAATATATGTCACATATCCCATGTTGTGTCAGAAAATTTCAGTCACACGCACAAAACCTTTGGACAATCAATCGAACTGTTTTCATGTGCTGCAATGCTAAATAGGCACAACTTTTAACTATATAGATGGCATAGATCACACTATTTTCTACCCCATCATATTAACCCATAAGATTACCTCAAGAAGTATGCAAGAATTTCTTCTCAAAGTTGTGAAGAGGAACTTATGTGTGTGGAATTCCCAATTTCTATAGCCTTTAATTATTGTTAAATATATTGAGAATAAAAGAAACTCTGTATTCATAGACTTTCCTTAATCTGCACACAATGCAGTTACCTTCTATGTCACTTACTATTGCAAACAGTTGCAAGATTTCCCCTTAATAAACCTAGACTCCATCAGCATCTGTAGAAAAATATAGAAACGAATTATGGGCATCAATATATTTGCTAGTGGATTCATACTGCTAACTCCTTTCCAAAAAAAGGATCTGATGCAGCTAGACTTTGAACAATTCCTTTCAATTTATAGAGTACCTGTCTGATTTTCTATTAGATCCTCACAATAGCCCTATTAATATATTTATTATTGTGATAAATTTGTGATTGAGGAAATTGTCTTGGAGTGGTCAGGTGACTGGTCCTAAACCAAATGCCCTCCAAATTCCACAGCCTGGACTCTATGAGATTAGCAGAATCCTATAGGTGCTATATTCATTCCACTCCACACACTGCTTCCTGCAAGCAGGAAGCAGTGAAGAAGATCTGTAAAAGATACAGAATTGTTTTTTCCTGTGTAATTAAGCTTGAGTCAATCACCAGTCACTCAGAAGTACCAAGAATTTAGGAGGATACTAAATTTTTGTGCATCCTCACTCACAAGTCTTAGACTTCACCTTGTTCCAGGTTACACGTTTGTCACAGGGCAGCTGGCACCAAACTAATCCAATACAGCAGCAAAATCTGCTCTTGAACGATTCAAAAGCCCACATGATCCTGGCATGGACCAAGCGAACCAATACATCCAAGCAGAAGCAACAGACCTCGATCATCTCAAGTTCTTCATCCAGTATATTTGGCTAGGAATATGATTGCTTCCAGCTTTGTCAGCTGTGATAGTAGGATCATTAATGACTTTAAAAGCTTCAAAACAGTCTGGAAACCCAATCGCAGGGATACATTATGTATCATCCCTAACAGTAACAACCAAAATGGGGGGTGATGATTACACTCAGGCATAAGAAGCTAGTATCCTTGCTGATCCTGAATGGATCATCACACAGAATCTATGGTAGGTTGTGTTCTGTGATTTATCACGATCTGGGGCTCAGAAATCCCCCCACAATATAGAGTCCACACTTTTTATTAAAGTTATAAATAGACCACATGGATTTAAATTACTTGGATAATGGGCCAGCATATAAAACAAGAGGACCTTGAGCCAGTTTCTTAAGGATAAACTATAACGGGAAACAAATAAATTGGGGGAAATATAATGAGATAAAATTTCATCTCCTCAAAAGATACCTCGTTGTAATTGAAACCTAAGTCATGCTACCAGGTCTAAACCTTTTCATTGTTAAAGAATATTCAAAAGTGTCCCCTAATCTAAAAAGCTCTCATTTAAAAAATGCATATGGGTCGACAATGTCAGACAGATCTGTATTCAAACTAGAATTTTCTAATTTCCCAAGTTTGGGGAAGTTACTTAACTTCACTAGATGTCAATTTCTCATCTGAAAATGAGAACAAGAATTAGTAGCGGGCTTCCCTGATGGCGCAGTGGTTGAGAGTCCGCCTGCCGATGCAGGGGACGCAGGTTCATGCCCCGGTCCAGGAAGATCCCACATGCCGCGGAGCGGCTGGGCCCGTGAGCCACAGCCGCTGAGCCTGCGCGTCCGGAGCCTGTGCTCCGCAACGGGAGAGGCCACAGCAGTGAGAGGCCCGCGTACCGCAAAAAAAAAAAAAAAAAAGAAAAAAAAAAAGAATTTGTAGCTTCCAATATTGTTGTATTTATCCTGACTAGCACATGGTAAGGGCTCAGCAAACAGCAATTCTAATGTTCTACCAAGTTACAAGAGAACACGTTGTATCATTGTTTGGCCGAAACTCACTGTCAAAGTTGTAGGGTAGATATAAGGTAAGAGTTATTCTTTAGAATAAGGAAAAAAATTGATACTGAAAGTTAGGCTATAATTTCAAGTATGAAAATAATACACCACTATGATGACTTGATGTGTGGTATCCACAGACCAGCACAACTATGATCTCCATTTCAATTATTTTTCTAAATCTGTAAAATAAAAGTTTATACAATTTGTAAGCAGCTGACTAATCCATCTAAAAGTTGGTTGGTCCTGAGAAAATGTGATGCTCATGGATAAAGTTTTGGAGGATCCTCTTTTTATTTTTCAAGGGCTTTTGCTACCTCTGGACTAATCCCCAAAAGCTCCTCACCTTGTGTGTTATTCTGGAACTGTGAGAGCCAGAAGGAATAGGGTAGTGCAGATGTTTTACCACGGCTGAGGCTGGATGAAAAGAACATCTTCACATATAATAAACAGTACATTATAGACAGATGATTAAATTGTAAGTACCCACCAGGTTCCACATATTTCACAATACTCTTTTAAAGTAATTGCTTCCACTTGAGTAGCACACTCAAAAAATTACAAGACTGTCAATTTATTCTCTAACTTTTAAAATTCCATCACCCATTTCCTTAAGGTAACCAACCATAATGTATTAAATCTCCAAAGACAGGAAGTCATTTGCACTACATATTACATTAATATCTTCCTCATTTTCTTAGTTAATTTTACAGAAAGTAAATATAGACTAAGCTCATACTAACGTCATCTGTGATCAATTATTCTTTACCTCATTTGGATTTTTTAATTAGCAAAATGGATGTCTATGTTGAAAAAGGTCCAGTAGGGTAGAGCAATTTTACATTCCTTTGCCACAAACTGTCTTATTACTTATCATAAAGAGATAAGTGCTGTTTTCCTGAAATTTTGAGGTCTCATATTTATTTTTCAAAACCAAACTTTAGCTTAGCATGCAGTTTAGGTTTCTCACTTAAGCACCTGCTACAGGTCTTTTAATAGTATGCATGAAATGGCTATTTAATGCAATGTTTTATGAGTTCCTTATATTGCAACTATATAAGTTTCAGAACACTGTTACATAGAAACCTTAAATTTTCAGTTGAATTTTTTTGTTTATCAGACATGTAAGTGTAAATCTAGCAAAACAAAATGTGGTAAAACTGGAGGAGATCAAGAAGATAGAGCACAGGTAGTGGAAATCAAAACCACATCTATATGAGGAACAACTGTCAAAAATAACTGGATACTGGCAGAAAGACTCCTGTACAGGCAAGGCTGAAAGAAATATCCACACAGAATCAGGTAGGAAGGGAAGAGAAGCAATTAGGCAGCACCTGTGCCTCAGAGAAGAGACTCAGAGGAAAAGGATTACACAAGCAAAGATCTCCCCTGGGATGGCTGGTGCAAGCCACATACTGGGTGCCCCAGTCCTGGGGTCTGACAAAGGTGAGATAAGTCCCTTTGGCTGGCTGGAGGGCTAGTAGGACTAGCAGGAAAGCTGTGGGAAGCCTGGACTCGACTCGGGAGGAGTGCACTTGTGCTTGCTTGATCCTGAAGCAGGGCAGAGAAGGTAGATTGAAACCACACAGGTGGCTGACTCGTTTCCCATGACCACCCCAGTACGTGCCCCAGCCTGAGCCAAGCTAATGCACTAGCCCTGCTTACTCCAAATCAGAGCTTCACATTGGAGAGAGGGCTGCCAAAACCAAGGGAAGAACCTGGCCACGAGAAACAGTGGCTGCTCAGAAGTGGCATCTGAGCAGGGAGGGGCCAATCGTTACTGGTGCTTGCACAGGCAGCACGTCAGAAAGAGCCCCGAAATATGGCTGCAGCCAGTCCACCAAAGCCTGCACCGTGACAAACACTGAGAGCCCACATGGGTCCAGCCTGACCTCCAGCACAACTCCACAGCAGGATGGGGGCAGCGGAGGCCAAGAGGAGAGATCAGCCATGAGGGACAAAGAAGACTCAAACGTCAAGTGGTATCTGAGATGGGTAGGGGCAGCCAATGCTGGCATTTGCACAAGCAGCACAACTGAACCTCTAGATGTTATCTGGACCACCACAGCCCACACCCCATCACATACTGAGAGCCCAAACGGGCCCCTCTTGCTTCAGCATTGCTTCCCTCTGGGGCAAGGGTGCCGGTGCTGGGAGGGAGAGCACACACTTAAAGGGAACTGAGTTAATTTGGACCTGAACTTCAGAGCTTCTGCTCCAGCAACTTAGGACCTGACTCTGCCCCCACAGATCAGTGACAGCCACTGAACAGAGGGGAACTCCTGCCTCATAGCTAGCTCCAGCCCTAGCCCCTCCATCTCCAGCTCCACCTCCTACCAAGGTGATAGCTGCCAGCACAACCTGAGGAAAGACATAACTCATGTTCATGACAAATCCTGCTTTCCAACCCAAACCACAGACTCCATAGTGTCACTCCAATGTAAGGACCCACACACACACCTTCAAGACAGCCATAGGTAACTGTTTCACCTAATTTCATAGAGACAGAGAAAGATAACTAAAATAAGAAAACAGAAATTTGTCTCAATTGAAAGAGCAAGAGAAAACTCCCCAAAAAACAACAAATGAAACAGAAATAAACAATTTACCAGATGAAGAATTCAAAGCATTAGCAAACTAAATCCAAAAATATATAAAAAGGCTCATAGACCATGATCAAGTGGGATCTATTCCAGGGATTCAAGGAGGGTTCAATATTCACAAATTAAATAATGTGATATACCACACTAACATAAGGAATGATTTTAAAAATCACACAATCATCTCAAGAGATACAGAAAAAACATTTGACAAAATTCAACATCTATTCATGATGAAAACTCTCATTGAGGTGGGTATAGAGGGAACATATCTCAACATAGTAAAGGCCATTTATGACAAACCCACAGCTAACATCATACTCAACAGTGAAAAGCTGAAAGCCTCCTCTAAAATCAGAAACAAGACAAGAATGCCCACTCTCACCACTTCTCTTTTTTTTTTTTTTTTTTTTTTTTTGCAGTACACAGGCCTCTCACTGTTGTGGTCTCTCTCGTTGCGGAGCACAGGCTTTGGACACGCAGGCTCAGCGGCCATGGCCTAGCCGCTCACGGGCCTAGCCGCTCCGCAGCATGTGGGATCTTCCTGGACCAGGGCACAAACCCGCATCTCCCGCATTAGCAGGCAGACTCTCAATCACTGCGCCACCAGGGAATCCCTCACCACTTCTATTTAATATAGTATTGAAAGTCTTAGCCACAATAATCAGACAAAAAAGAAAGAAAGGAAAGTCATTCAAATTGAAAGGGAAGAAGTAAAACTGGCACTATGTGCAGATGACATGATAATATCTATGGAAAACACTAAAGTCCCCACCAAAAAAACTAGAATAAATGAATTCAGTAAAGTTGCAGGATACAAGATTAATATACAGAAATCTGTTGCTTTTCTATATACTCCTAATGAATTATCAAAAAATAAAAAATAAAGAAAACAATCCCATTTAAAATTGCATCAAAAAGAATAAAATACCTAGGAATAAACTTAACTAAGGAGATGAAAGACCTATACACTGAAAAGACATCTTGGATGATAACCATAATAATAAACTTTTAAAATTACATTTTCTTTGATATTGTTGCACATAATACTTTTAAGAAGTCCCCCACTGCAAAATAATTATGATTTAATTCAATTCAATCCAAAGAATGTTTGCCAAAATAAAAAAACCTGAGATGTCCCCATCAACACAACTAATTAAATTTCTAGTATTTATTCTGATATGTAGAAGGAAAACACTGAAGGAGCATAAAGTATCATCCTTACATCCAAGAAACCTACACCCAATGGGATTATATAAGACATTTATGCATAAAATCTTCAGATAACAATATAAGACAATGTTGACATGATACAAAGAAGGATCAGATAAGTGAAATTTACAATAAGTAAATTCAAAGTAAGAAAGATTGGAATAGTCTAAATATTAGGTCAAAGTTTTGTGGCGTAAGTCTAACAAGGAGGATAAAGCTGACCTTGCAACATTGGTCCCTAGAAATGATTCATTTTTTGAGCCATTAATGATCATGTCTACAGGTGGCATGTCTCAGTAGGGTCTCAAAATTTTAATTTGTTCACTAGATTGTGAGCTATATGAAGACACAAACTACATGTATCTTGCTCAGCATTGAAACTTCAAGACTTTACGCAGTTCCTGATACATGATAAATATTTAATATTTATTAAATGAAGAAAAGAAAATATACACTAATTTCATAAAGGACACTCACACATATATCATAATATTAACATTTATTCCAAATATAATTATTTAAGAATACAAACATTGGAGAAGCTCTGCAACTTATCATTTGTATGAATTAATTTCTCTGTACCTCAGTTTCCTCATCTGTAGATTGGGAATAATCATAGTATCTTCTTCATAAGGTTCTTATGCAGACTGGCTCTTAGAAAAGTGCTTGGCATCTAGAAGGTGGTATCTAACTGTTATTTTTTGTCATTATGTGAAGGAAAGGCCTTTCATTTTTTCACCAGTTCTCCTAAATTGTAGGGATTGCAGGGTATTATTTACACTTAAGCTTTCTCTCTAAAATATCCCATAAAATGAAGGGGCTAATTTGATTACAAAAAATACCAAAATATTAATGTCACTTTTATTTAATGTACTTAACAAATATTTATTAAGTGCCTATCATTAATTAACTTACTTAATTCTGAACTAGAATGTATATTTTGTTTACTTTCTTTTTAACCCTGATCAGCTAGTTTTTCCCATGCCTATCCATCTCCCCAAATAGGAAAGCAATACAGTCAGGTAGTGGAAGTGAAAAGTGAATAGGCTTCTATGAGAATGACTAGAATACAAGCTAACCATGTGGCCATTAATTCAGTTAAGAGATGTGCTTCTGTAAAATGGAAAAGTGAGGTAGTTACCAATATAATGTAAAGCAGAGACCCTTATTACTTAGTTTCTCAAATATACCATATAAATATGTTTATTTGGGGGAATGCTAAAAATTCAAACACTTGTTTCAAATCTACAATTCAAATTGTATCACTGGACAGTATGACAGGCAATCGGGCAAATCTTTTGTCAGAAGTGAGATATCTAAATAATGCTTATTTTTTTCCTTCAAAAGAATTGTTTTCTCATGTGGAGAGTTCACTCTTAAATATACTAGATAGTAATCTGAAATATAACTCCACATAAAATCTTAATATGCACACTGGTACCACATGCAGGTGCCAATATTCCTCCCTGTGAATCCATCAAAAGAACACTCAAATCATTTGCACCTACATTTTGTTGAAGCTATGGTGGACACTGATATAGAACACGAGAGGGCCAATGAAAGGAAACTGAGAAGCCTATAAAACTAGCCAAATCAGGTAAGCCAAACACTTCTCATGGGGAAAACAAAACTTTTAAAATACTCTTATGCATTTGAATCATAAGAGCTGAAAGGATCACTCATTAGCATTTAAACTTAGTGACAAGGTAACCAACGCTCCACCATCTCACTAGTTGGAATACGTTCAGAGCAAAAAGGAATACCCTGTCCTTGTGTTCTGGCACACGTTATTCTGAAGATTCTGGAATACGCTGCTTAAAAGTGAATCATCCTTTAATGAGTAAAGTAATCATAGGAAATGTAACAGGACAACCAGAACTTTTTTTTAAAGCCAAATACATTGCCCAGAAGCCTACAACATAGGTTTTCATTTGTTGTTTATAGAATGGTTGAGTGACAGTCAATGAAGCAATTGCCAAAGAATCACCAGTGCACAGACATGAGTCAGTCAGAAGTTGAAGGAAGAGCTATCCAAGAAATCATATTTGGCAAATAGTTGCCTATTATCAAAGTCAATGGATAGGAATATGATAATAATAGCAGCATTTTGTATGCATTTTCTCATTTATCTCTCTCAACTATCCCAGGAACTCATATTCCCATACTCATTTTAGAGAAGACAAGATGGAGCCATCACAGGGTTACAAATTTGCCCAGCCTCACATACGTTAACAGGACTGCAATCACTTGGTATACCGAATCAGAATAGCAACAAAAGCAAGAACATGTAACAAAGAAGACCCAAATTCACAGAGATAAAGTTAATCCTTAAATGATGTTTGAAATGACTAATAAAAATACTGAAGGTCCGTGATTTAAATTGTGTAGAGTTGACAACATCTCTTTCAGACTGAACTAAGATACTAAACATCAATATATTTGAAATCTATAATTAAGTATATTATTTTAGCAATTTCTTGACTTTAGTTAAAACATCTGAAATAACTTCCCTCCTAAAAGATGTTTAAAACATCCAAATAAACTAATGAGGTATAATGGAATCCTTTTAAACTTTATTAGAGAAAAATTCATGACAAAGCTTAATACTTCTTAGGATGTAAAATTATTGATTGATTTAGTGACAGGAAGTAGTATATTTGTGTTTTATTTAGTTACCACGTTTAGAAGAAGTTCCATAATATACTCACAGAAGCTATACTGTGGCAGCTAAGATCACATCATTATCTGGCCACTACTTGCCAACTGGGTGTCCCTAGGAAAAAAGTCCTTCATTTCTTCATACCTCAGTTCCCTCAGCAGTAAAGAAAATAACAGTATTTCATAGGATTGTTGAGAGGATTGTATAATTTAATACATGTAAGGTGCTTAGAATAGGAAGCAGCACACATCAAACACTCAGTAAATTTTAATCATAATTATTACACAACCTAAATACGAATAAGCTGTATCATGATGTAGTTCTATTCTGTCTCCAAAACATAAATGTAGTCACTAGTATCAAATAATATAGACTACTAAAAAATAAAAGATTGGTACATCCTTAACAACGTATCCAGCTTGGAAGTATATCTTCACGTTTGTTTTCACATTTTTGTTATGTAGAAGAAAAGAGTAGCAAGTGGAAGAGGCAGTTTAGGAATTGTCACAGTGAGAAATTTCAAAGGTTTAGAGCACTGTCTATATAATGTACTGGACGCTTAACCACTTCATTTATTGTTTGTTTTCTAGCTAATATTGAACCCTTGAATTCCCTTTCAAATCATTTTAGGAATAAGCCAGGGTATATATTAAGCAATATGTGAATTAAATCATGCTTTATTTTGATCAAATTCACCAGGCAAATGCTAATTCTCTGCTTATCCTGTGTCCCATTATATAATCAGTCTGAAAGGTTTTGCAGTGCATATTTTCACGTCATCTACTGGATTTGTTACAGAGCATTTTAACACCCATGCTATACTCACTAGTTTACAAAACATCACATTTGAAACCATACCAGTGAGCCAAATGGAAGAATTTTTTTTTCACCTAGCCTGGTTCATGAGAGCTAGTTTGGTAAATCAATTAATTTCTGTAACTCATAATATTCAGGATCTCCACAGGCTCCTCACTGGCCAGCAACTTAAGAGCAAATATTAGTTTAGCTCTTTACCTGTCACTGATGTGGTTAAGTTGAAAGTAATTTCACTCAGAATAAATTTCTGTAACATTGGGAAAATACAGTTAAACAAGATACGTTTTTACTTAACACAATTGAAAAAGAAAGTCAAGTTTACTTAGTTATACTAAAAATCAAAGTTTTTTTGTTTCATATCCAAGTGTAGAATAGTGAGCTTAAATCACTGGGGTGCCGCCAGAGCCTAAAATACCTAGGTAAGTTTTAACTGTCCCCAGCACTTGTGCTGTATACATCTAGTCTTCCCAGCTAATGGGAACACTTGCACAGTCAAAAGATCATTTCAGAAAAGACTGATTTATTTCAGACCTTGCCTCATTGTGGCAATACCAAATACACTTACCAGCCCTCCTGAGTAATATCTGACCCCATCTAAAATGGCTACAGCAGACATTTTGCTAGCAAAACTAATGAATAAATATATGTTTCATCGACCACCTTTTGCCATGTCCTTCCTCAGCCCTGCCCCCTAAGCCACTGCCCATATTTTTGTTAGCACACAACAAAAGCACCACAGGATATTTATCTTGCCATTTAGGAAGTAAATACAAGTTTCTCTGATGGGATCTTGATCTCTAAGTGCAATGCAGAAAGTTTTAAAAGACAGACCTGTTTATTAATATAAAGAAACTATGATGATTTCCCAAGGGAATATGTGTAGTCACTAAAAATGAAGACCAATTTAAAATTCTTCCCATTAATGGTAAAAAGCAAACTGCAAATAACTGATGGCAGAGAAATCCTAAGCTCATTTGTATTAGTCTTTTTATCCTCTTCCTACTAAATTTTTTTTTTTTTTTCTGGTATGCGGGCCTCTCACCGCTGTGGCCTCTCCCGTTGCGGAGCACGGGCTCCGGACGGGCAGGCCCAGCGGCCATGGCTCACGGGCCCAGCCGCTCCGCGGCATGTGGGATCCTCCCGGACCGGGGCACGAACCGCCGTCCCCCACACTGGCAGGCAGACTCCCAACCACTGCGCCACCAGGGAAGCCCCCTACTAAATATTTTTATTAGGCTGCCAACAAGAAGTCAACTTACTGTTTGACATTTGCCATCTTTAATCTTACCAGGAGAGAAGAAGAGAATACACACACATTCACACACATACACACACACACACACACACACACACACACACACACACAGCTAAGGTTGTAAATTATCAGAGAAATAGCCAAAAGGAAGGTAGCCAAGGAGAGAAATAGAAGCTCTTGGGAGCCTGGATGATGATGTTGATCAGTTGAATAGATGAGATCAGGAAACTGTAAATGCCAAAACAGGTCTAAAACCATCAGTGGACGAGATAAGTTTGATTAAATAAAACTGAGAACTAAATATACTAAAGACCATGATTTTAGTGACGTCAAAGACTAAATTTAAGGAACAGATTTTTGAAGAAAGTGATTAAAATGAGACTGGATGAAAATCCGTTTATAAGGATTTTTTTTTAAACCACAGGTCAAATAAAAGTGAATTCCTGAAAAGGAATAATCTTACATGGACGAGGAAAGAATTAACTCTCCTTTTAGCTTTTCCTATATACCAGTTTTACGTTTCTTTGGGGGCAATTCTCAGCCCATGGAGTTGATTTTATATGAAGAAGGGATTTAGTAAGGTATATACTTGAGATTTTTTAATTCACTTCTTTTACTGAACTAGGCTATATTCACAAATCACTGATCCTTTGTCACCTTGCTTTTACTTTACAGTTCCAGTAAATAGTCTCTGGGTGTTCTCACTAATGTCCTAGTCAATTTTCAATTCTGTACAAACACAGAAAGATATTTATCTCAACTAAATGTCAAAATTACATTTGAATTAGCATACCTTACATTCCTGACCTCTGTTTTCAACCTGACTTTGTTTCATTTTTAAATACTGTATTTGTGCTTCAGGTGTGGTATTAACAGAAATTCAAGACTCTGAAGAGTTTCTTTGTATTTTTAATGCATCTATAATTATAGAAAGGTTTATAAATAGACACGTTTTAATGTCTTTAATAAACAAAGGCTTACTTCAGACTTTTAAGCATAATTATTTTTTTCCATCCCAGAAGATTCTTGAAATTAAAAAAAGTATTATTGAGTCAAGTAGTTAATATACAATAAACTGCACATATTTAGTTTGTATACTTTTAACATGTGTAAACACCATAAAATCATGACCACAATCAACATAATGAACATATCTGTTACCACACAAAGATTTCCTTTTACTCCTTAGTAATCCCTTCATTCCACCCCTTCTTGTCCCCACCGCTCCCAAGCAATCACTAATCTGCTATAAGTCGCTAAATATTAGTTTGCATATCTTAGATTTTTACAAAATGTAATCAGACATTACGTGTTTTATTTTTTTGTATAGGCTTCTTTCACTCAACGTGGTGTAAGACCCTTCCACATTGTAGCATGTATCAAGAGCTCATTCTTGTTTATTGCTGAGTAGTATTCAATTGTGTGATGTATCACAGTTTAACCATTCACCTCTTGATTGACATATGGGTTGTTTCTAGTTTTTCCCTATTAAAAACAAAGCAGGTACAACATTCCATATAAGTCTTTGCAAAAGTGTATGCTCTTAGGAGTAGAAAGTCTGGATCACTTTGTAGATATGCATTTAACTTTTTAAGAAACTGCCAAACAATTTCCCAAAGTGGTTTCACTATTTCATTAAGTGCATTCTGCCCAGAGTGTAAGAGAGTTCCAGTTGCTTCACATCCTTGACAACATTTGGTACGGTCAATCTTTTTAATTTTGGACTAATAGGTGTGTAATGGTATCACACTGTGGTTTTAACTTGCATTTCCTAATATCTAATGATGTGATTTTGATTGAAATTGTTTGGAATCTATACATCAATTTAAGGAGATTTGAAATTTTAACATAATAAATCTTCTGAACAATTAACACAGTATATTTCTCACATAAACATTTTGTAATTTTCATTATACAAGACTTTTACTCTTTTCAAATTTATCTCTATTCCATATTTTTAAGCTATTTTAAATACTATTATTTTTAAATTTCAATTTCTAGTTATTCATTCCTAGTGTATAGAAAGAAAATGGAGTTTTACATTGATCTTTCATCCTGCAAACTTAGTAAACTCACTTTTTAGTTCCCGAAGATTTTTTTGTATATGCCCTCAGATTGGCTACACAGATGATCATGTAATGCATAAATGAAGACAACTTCATTTTTACCTATTTCTCTTCCTTCTCTTACCTATTTCTCTTCCATTTGAATGTTTTCTTTTTTGCCCTCACCGCTATTGAAAACCTCCAGTACAATACTGAATAGAAGTGATAAGGGTGGTCATCCTTCTCTTGTACTCCATCTTAGGGGTACAGCACCCTTGGTTTCACCATGTAGTATCATGTTATCTGTAGGTTTTTAATATATGCCATTTATCAGTTTAAATAAACTCCTCATACTCCTAATTTGGTGAGTTGTTTTTTTTTTAAGGAATGAAAAATGGATTTTCTTCAAATGCTTTTTTCTGTACCTATTGAGATGATCACCTAGTTTTTTTCTTTGTTAGTTTGTTATTATGATGAATTACATTGATTGATTTTTCAAATGTGAAACAAATCTTGCACTCCTGGTACAGAAGGTCCTTGAGCTACAATGGTTCAATTTACAATTTTTCGACCTTACCATGGCTCCAAAGTGACATGCATTCAGTAGAAATCATACTTCAAATTGTGTATTTTCATCTTTTCCCCGGGCTAGCAATAAGCAGTACAATACTCTCTAGTGAGGATGGGCAGCAGCAACCAGCCACAGCTCCCAGTCAGCTACACAACCACAAAAGCAAACAACCAATACACTTATAACCATTCTGTTGTTAAATGATTTTGTCCAACTGTAGGCTAATGCAAGTGTTATGAGCACATTTAAGGTAGGTGAGGCTATTAAATACTTTAACTTATATTTTCAACTTACAATGAGTTTATTGGGATGTAACCCCATTGTAAGTCAAGGAAGCCCTGTATAAATCCTAGTTGGTCACCATATAATATTCTTTTTTATATATTGATGGCTTCAATTCGCAAAAACATTCTTTAGAACTTTGTATTCTCCTTTATGGAATATTGGTTTGTAGTTTTCCTGTGCTGTCATTGGCTTATTTTGTGTCAGGGTAATGCTGACTTCATAGAATGAATGTGATATAGTCCCTTCTCTTTTCTGTAGAAGTTTTGTAATACTAGTATTATTTCTTCCTTAAATGTTTGGTATAACTCACCAGTGAAGCTATGTGGAATGGGTGTTCTCTTTGTAGGAAAGTTTTTAAACTACAATTTTAATGTCTTTAATAGATAGCTATCCAAGTATCTATTTCAGTGTGAACTTTGATAACTTGTGTCACACAAGGAATTTGTTCATTTTATCTAAGTTGTTAAATGTATTGGCATAAAGTGATCCATAATATACTTTCCATTTCTTCAGGATCTCTAATGGTATCACATCTCTCATTCCTGATGTGGGTAATTTGTGTTTTCTCTCTTCTTTTCATGATCAGTCAGGCTAGTGGTTTATCAATTTTATTGATCTTCTCAAAGAAGTAACTTTGGGTTTAACTGATATTCTCTATTATGTTCTTGTTTTCAATTTCCTAGATTTTGATTCTCACCTTTGTTATTTCCTTTCTTCTACTAATTTTAGGTTTAATTTGGTTTTTTTTTTTTTCTCTAGTTTCTTAACGTACAAGATGAGGTAATTGACTTGACACTTTTCTTGTTTCTAATACAGGTATTTAGTGGTTAGGTATTTAGGTATTCAGTGAGGCTTAGCAGTATCCCACAAATTTTTGTATGCTGAATTTTCATTCTCCTTCAGTTTAAAATACTTTCTTATTTAGTTTTGATTTCTTCTTTGTCCCCTGAGTTATCTACAAGTATGTAATTTAGTTTCAAATATTTGAAGTTTTCCCAGATATCCTTCTATTAACAATTTTAATTTAATTACACTGGTGTGAGAGAACACACATTATGTGGCTTAAATCATTTTAAGTTTATTGAAACTTACTTTACAACCCAGAATATGGTATATCTTTATTAATGGTCCCTTTAAATATTTTAAATGTTTCTAAATGTATATTCTTCTGTTTGTTAGTGGCAAATTTTTTAAACATCAATTAGGTCAACTTGATTAATCATGTTGTTATATCTTTATCTTGGTTGATCATGTTATACTTTTACTAATTTTCTGTCTGCTATATTCTTACTGATTTTGTGTGTTCTTATATTATCAATTACTGAAATAATGGCACTTAAATCTTCAACTATAATTGTGAATTTGTCCATTTCTCCTTGCAGTTTTATTTTTGGTTTCATGGTTTCATGTATTTAAGGCTGGAATTATTAGGTGCATAAACATTTAGTCATATTACAACCTCTTGATGAACTGACATTTTTCTTATTATGAAATTATATCTTTACCTCTGATATTATTTTCTCCAAAATCTACTTTGTCTGATATAAATTTAGCACTGCAATTTTATATTGATAAGTGATAGCACAGTATTCCATCCTTTTACTTTTAAACTATTTGCATCTTTATATTTGATGTACAATTATTTTAAGCAGCATAAAGTTTTTTATCTGACATTCTTTATTAACTGGCATATCTGAACCCTGTCATTTACTGTAATTGTTGATATATTTAAATCTATCACCTTGTTATTTGTTTTCTAATTGTCCCTGCAAGTTTTTCTTTTCCTTTTCCTCTTTTCCTGCCTTCTACTGGATTAGTTGAAGAACTTTATTAGCTTTTCTCCTTTGTTGGTTACTTAGGTATAGCTATTTGCTTTCTTAATTGTTGCTTTATGGTTCATAGTATGCATTTTTAACCTATCACTGTTGACCTCCAAGTGGTAATATGTCACTTCATGTAGAGTATAAGTAACATAGTGATCCCTTGTCATCCTCTGGTTCCTAATCTTTATACCCTGCTCTCAGTCATTCCAGCAGATACCTGTTATTTTTCAGTAACAGACTTATGCAGTGCATTCTTTAGTATTCCAGTGAAAAAGTAAAGTCAATACCTTTTTACTGGCATGTTGGAAGAATGTCAGTGTACCTGGATGGTTATGCAACAGGGCTATACTGAAAGTCCCACTTATTTTTCTAATACTTAAAGTTGACTTGGCTGATGTACATTTTTCTGATGGCTCTGTCTTAATATGTAGATGATTTGTTTTTGTGCTCTAGAACTTAACAGGACTCTCAAGGAGACACTATTCACCTGTTACAACTACTAGCCTCTAAAGGACATAAGGTATCCAAAGACAAACTGCAATTCTGCTTACCAACTGTGAATGACTTAGGTCATTTGCTAAGGAAGGACTGGTAACTGATTCTGAAAGATTTCAAGGAATCCTGGCCTTCCTGCTCCCCAAAACAAACAGCTGAGAGGATTTTGAGGTCTAACTGGATACTGTAGGAACTGTATACCTAATTTTTCCCTTCATTGTCCAATTTCTGTATGAATTACTTAAGTCTGGCTGACCAGACCCAAATGAATGGCCAATAGAAAGAGAAAAGACTACACATGCCTTAAAATCTTCACTGACTCAGATTCCAGCATTCGGCCATCTTTATCACAAATTACCATTTTTTTCCTCTTCGTACCTGAATATAAAGGCAATGCCCTAGAAGTGTTAACCCAAAGGGATATTACAGCCAGGAGCTAAAGGATTGTGCATGAGGGCTGTTTCAATAAACAGCTCTCTGTGCAAAGATACTGAAGAGCTTATAATAGGTCTCCTTTGACTGTATTCCACACTCAGTTGAATCCCTTTTAAATTCTCATTGTATTCAGCACTGTTCTGTGAGTTGACTCATCTCCTATGAGGTACTGTTGCTTTCTTTACCTAATATTACCTTGGTTGAATGTGATCATCTTAACCCCAAAACTTTGCTTCTAGCACCAAAGAAAGAAAACAGCCATGACTGCCTTTTACTAACTGATTATCTTCTTACTCCTAGTAGTGATTTACAAGAAATTTCTATTGATAATGCTGACTTAATTTGGTTTACAGGTGGATCCTACTTAAAAGATGAACAGGGACATTACTGAGCTGGATATGCAATAACATCCACCATGGACATAACTGAAAGTTTGTACTTAACAGAAGATAATCAGTTGATAGCTTTTCATTTTCTTTAAGGGATTTATTAAGTCCTTGGCAATAACATAGTATATCACCCTTAAGTATGCCTTCATCTAAGCACATAGATTGACCAGTGATTATTTCAACCACTGAGACTGCAAAGATAATCAACCTAACAATATTCATAGATTAGGATGGATAATCCCTGAAAACTATCAATATACTATAACTTTGAGGACCAGAGATTGGTTTGGAACTGATTGGTTTAAGCTGACCAGAAATATCAATATATTGCATAGCTCCTAATGGGACACAGGGGATTTGTGGAATAAACTTATGGTCTTGGCTTCCCCAAGGTTGGTTAGGAGGAGGCACAATAGGTTTCCCTTGGCTCAAGGTCACCTGTGGGTAGTCTTGGAAACAGCCCTTGCCAATCAGCCTTTAATGCAGGCATGCTGGCTTCAATTTTTCCAATGGTATGATCATTTGGTCACAATATTTGTTTCTTCACTTTGAATAGAAGATGTCATTAACTCACATAGACACTTAAAAAAAAAATCTACTCTGCAAGCTTTGAATGATAATACTTAAGCCATTAGCTTGCAAATTCAGAAGTCTCCATGATGAGAAAAGTGGTCCTACAAAATCACATGGCCTTCCATATTCTAACAGCTTCCTAAGGGGAAACTTGTGCTATAATACATACTGAATGTCATGTTTTCACACCTTATGAGTCTTCTAATATAACCTGCCTTATGACACATATGAAACATCAAATTTCTGCTCTGAATAATATTTTCCCAGTTTAGGGAAATACTAGGAAAATGGTTTGGTTTAGGAGGTTCCTAGCTTAAATCTTCACTAATTACATTGTTACTCCTATTGGCAATTTTGATTACATTTTGTGTAACTTACTAAGTGATTGTTTCTTGTCTTTCAGGCTACATATCACCTACTCTTACTAAGAAAATGATATCTAAACAACTTGAGACTCTTGATCACTTATATAGTTCTCTGTAAAATGAAGATGCACAATGCACATGTAAATTAAAATTGTAAGTCGTATTGAACAACTTGGAATTGACTGTTAGTCCTTGCCAGACATCTTACTAACACAACTCCCTAAAAAAAAAAAAAAAAAGAAAGAAAGAAAGAACCTAGCTATTAAGACCTGGTGGCCAGGGACATGATGGACTAAGGGCAGGTAAGCAACCACCCTGGCACTGAAGGACCAAATATTTGTTCACCTAACGCTTTCTATCAAAAAATTAATGATCAAAACGGGGAACTTAATAAAGTAAAATTATTTTAAGGCAGGACAAGAAAATTTTTAACATTAAATTTTCTATGTAGTTTGAGCCACTACCCTCTCCCCTCTGGGGTGTATTGTGCATATGCATTATATATTAACTAGATCCCCTTAGAAGACACAGGAATGCCTACTTGCCAGCAAGGTAACACCTTCAGAGATAGCATTCCTTTCTTAATCCTGTAAGGAGTCACAATGACCCACTACTCGCCCAGTTGGACTATGTAAACTGTCAATATATTACTTTGATGTATAACCCTTTGATGTATAACCCTTTGTCTGAAAAACTTATGTTACTGTGCTTTGACCTCTAATAGGTGAACAATCCTCAGAGCTTTCTGAAAGACGATCTCCCAGCTTATAATCCTCAGGTTGGCTCAAATAAAATTCTCTTTCTTAGACTGACTATTGATTAATATTTTTTCTCATAGACAATCTCAAGGTTGAAACTTCAAAAAACGTTTTTTGGAAACATACCTATTTCAGACATTGGACATCATCTATCTGAAGAGCTATGGTTTACATTTTGAAAACTTTACTAACCAATGGACTTCAATTAACTTCTCTCTTCAGTCTTCTCACTCAGTGATGTTCTTAAGAATACTGGTGTGGGGGCTATCCAGGAACATAACAGTTCTGCCTTTTCAAAAATGTTTTCTTTATCAGTGTCATTTTTTAAAACATGCAATACACTGGCTGCAATTGGATTTGTTATTAAATATCCCCTTTAAATTCAAAAAAGGCAATTGCTACTGTAGGGGAGCAAAATGTGCCATCCCAAAATATATCTCTTTGGCATATTAATTACTTTAAGCTACATTTCCTAAGAAACAGCAGACATAGGAAAGGCTCTGAAAACCAAGTAGGAGTTGCTTTTGTAAGAAACGTTTACATTTGTAAGGGAAATCTCCATTTGTAAGGGTGTCTTCTTCTCTGTAGCAAAAAAAAGGAGGATAACCAAATCTCTTGGAACTTGTTTATTGTGCTCTTCCTGGTCACCACCCATAACTGAGTCTCTCCACCCTCAAAATTGTCTTTTTTCTTTAGCTGAAGATGATATTTAAGGTGAGGGCTTTGGCCATTTTGGTGACTTACTCACTTTTCCTGGGTCTCTCCCATGAATACATGTTATTAAACTTTTAATTTTTTCCTGTTAATCTGCCTCATATCAACTTAGTTCTTAGACCAGCCAGAAGGACCTAGAAGGGTAGACAGAAGTTTCTTCCTCACCATCACTAAGAATCAGGTAACCATTAATTTTACTCTCCCTAGCTATTGAATTAGCCAGAAAGTATGGGTGTGGCTAAGCCAAAGGGAAAAAAAGCAAAAAGTCAAGACTTCACAAGGAATGTGAGTTTGCCTACTTTTAGGTAATGGTAGTAACTGGCCAGCCTCTTTCTCCCTAACTCTCAATTTTTACATTAATTCCTCCCCACTGCTTCTCCTTTCCAGCTACCAGTACACTTGTTTCCTATACCTCCTTCTTCTTTGATAATTCAACCCTGTGCCCATCTAAGGGGCTCTCCCTTCATATGATGCTATTTCAGACACTGGCTCTAATTAACAAAGGTCATGCTAAAATTGACATTAAATTCCAAATCAAGTTGTTTATTTAAACTCTCCTCTAACTCTTCTGAAATAACAAAGGCCACTACTTCTATTCAAATAGCATCCTTAATTTCACTTTAATTACCTTCAGAGCCTTTCATTCAAGGCAAATTTCACTAGGTTAACACAAAATTCATTCTCTTGCTGCTTTAATTGATAGCCAAAGTATTTATTTTACTCAAGGGTCTGTTAACTTTCAAAGCTATTGTTAGTCTCTGCAATTCTGGATTCACTTGAAAACTCCTCAGGGGTTGAGGAAACCATTTCTGTTTCATAATTGCATGTTTTAATCATTTCTTCTAAAGTCAGCTCTTATCTCCTTTATTTCTTCCTCCATTTCTCCACCCTGATCCACACAGTTCTTAAATTTATGATAACAATTTGTATCCAATTTTTTAAACATCTTTATTGGAGTATAATTGCTTTACAATGGTGTGTTAGTTTCTGCTTTATAACAAAGTGAATCAGCTATACATATACATATATCCCCATATCCCCTCCCTCTTGCACCTCCCTTCCACCCTCCCTATCCCACCTTCCAGGTGGTCACAAAGCACTGAGCTGATCTCCCTGTGCTATGTGGCTACTTCCCACTAGCTATCTATTTTACATTTTGTAGTATATGTTAGTTCATGCCACTCTCTCACTTTGTCCCAGCTTACCCTTCCCCCTCCCCCTGTCCTCAAGTCCATTCTCTACATCTGTGTCATTATTCCTGTCCTGCCCCTAGGTTCTTCATAACTTTTTTTTTTTTTTAGATTCCATATATATGTGTCAGCATATGGTATTTGTATTTCTCTTTCTGACTTCACTCTGTATCACAGACTATAGGTCCATCCACCTTACTACAAATAACTCAATTTTGTTTCTTTATATGGCTGAGTAATATTCTATTGTATATATGTGCCACGTCTTCTTTATCCATTCATCTGTCGATGGATACTTACGTTGCTTCCATGTCCTGGCTATTGTAAATAGAGCTGCAATGAACATTGTGGTACATGACTCTTTTTGAATTATGGTTTTCTCAGGGTATATACCCAGTAGTGGGATTGCTGGGTCGTATGGTAGTTCTATTTGTAGTTTTTTAAGGAACCTCCATACTGTTCTCCATAGTGCCTGTATCAATTTACATTCCCACCAACAGTGCAGGAGGGTTCCCTTTTCTCCACACCCTCTCCAGCATTTACTGTTTCTAGATTTTTTGATGATGGCCATTCTGACTGGTATGAGGTGATACCTCATTGTAGTTTTGATTTGCATTTCTCTAATGATTAGTGATGTTGAGCATCCTTTCATGTGTTTGTTGGCAGTCTGTATATCTTCTTTGGAGAAATGTCTGGTTAGGTCTTCTGCCCATTTTTGGATTAGGTTGTTTGTTTTTTTGATATTGAGCTGCATGAGCTGCTTGTAAATTTTGGAGATTAATCCTTTGTCAGTTGCTTCATTTGCATATATTTTCTCCCATTCTGCGGGTTGTCTTTTCATCTTATTTATGGTTTCCTTTGCTGTGCAAAAGCTTTGAAGTTTCATTAGGTCCCATTTGTTTATTTTTGTTTTTATTTCCCTTTCTCTAGGAGGTGGGTCAA
>RJWK010019555.1:0-32264 GCA_004363435.1 Platanista minor | reverse complement strand
AGGTAGGTTTATTCCTAGATATTTTATTCTTTTTGTTGCAGTGGTAAATGGGAGTGTTTTCTTGATTTCACTTTCAGATTTTTCATCATTAGTGTATAGGAATGCCAGAGATTTCTGTGCATTAATTTTGTATCCTGCTACTTTACCAAATTCATTGATTAGCTCTAGTAGTTTTCTGGTAGCATCTTTAGGATTCTCTTTGTATAGTATCATGTCATCTGCAAACAGTGACAGCTTTACTTCTTCTTTTCCGATTTAGATTCCTTTTATTTCCTTTTCTTCTGTGATTGCTGTGGCTAAAACTTCCAAAATTATGTTGTGAATAAGAGTGGTGAGAGTGGGCAACCTTGTCTTGTTCCTGATCTTAGTGGAAATGGTTTCAGTTTTTCACCATTAAGGACGATGTTGGCCGTGGGTTTGTCATATATGGCCTTTATTATGTTGAGGGAAGTTCCCTCTATGCATAATTTCTGCAGGGTTTTTATCATACATGGGTGTTGAATTTTGTCGAAAGCTTTCTCTGCATCTATTGAGATGATCATATGGTTTTTCTCTTTCAGTTTTGTTAATATGGTATATCACGTTGATTGATTTGCATATATTGAAGAATCCTTGCATTCCTGGAATAAACCCCACTTGATCATGGTGTATGATCCTTTTAACGTGCTGTTGGATTCTGTTTGCTGGTATTTTGATGAGGATTTTTGCATCTATGTTCATCAGTGATATTGGCCTATAGTTTTATTTCTTTGTGACATCCTTGTCTGGTTTTGGTATCAGGGCAATGGTGGCCTCGTAGAATGAGTTTGGCAGTGTTCCTCCCTCTGGTATATTTTGGAAGAGTTTGAGAAAGATAGGTGTTAGCTCTTCTCTAAATGTTTGATAGAATTTGCCTGTGAAGCCATCTGGTCCTGGGCTTTTGTTTGCTGGGAGATTTTTAATCACAGTTTCAACTTCAGTGCTTGTGATTGGTCTGTTCATATTTTCTATTTCTTCCTGGTTCAGCCTTGGCAGGTTGTGCCTTTCTGAGAATTTGTCCATTTCTTCCAGGTTGTCCATTTTATTGGCATAGAGTTGCTTGTAGTAATCTCTCATGATCTTTTGTATTTCTTCAGTGTCACTTGTTACCTCTCCTTTTTCATTTCTAATTCTATTGATTTGAGTCTTCTCCCTTTTTTTCTTGATGAGTCTGGCTAATGGTTTATCAACTTTGTTTATCTTCTCAAAGAACCAGCTTTTACTTTTATTGATCTTTGCTATTGTTTCCTTCATTTCTTTTTCATTTATTTCTGATCTGATCTTTATGATTTCTTTCCTTCTGCTAACTTTGGGGTTTTTTTGTTCTTCTTTCTCTAATTGCTTTAGATGCAAGGTTAGGTTGTTTATCCGAGATGTTTCCTGTTTCTTAAGGAAGGATTGTATTGCTATAAACTTCCCTCTTAGAACTGCTTTTGCTGCATCCCATAGGTTTTGGGTCATCGCGTCTCCATTGTCATTTGTTTCTAGGTAATTTTTGATTTCCTCTTTGATTTCTTCAGTGATCACTTCGTTATTAAGTAGTGTATTGTTTAGCCTCCATGTGTTTGTATTTTTTACAGGTCTTTTCCTGTAATTGATATCTAGTCTCATAGAGTTGTGGTCAGAAAAGATACGTGATACGATTTCAATTTTCTTAAATTTACCAAGGCTTGATTTGTGACCCAAGATATGATCTATCCTGGAGAATGTTCCATGAGCACTTGAGAAAAATGTGTATTCTGTTTTTTTTTTGATGGAATGTCCTATAAATCACTTAAGTCCATCTTGTTTAATGTATCGTTTAGAGCTTGTGTTTCCTTATTTATTTTCATTGTGGTTGATCTGTCCATTGGTGAAAATGGGGTGTTAAAGTCCCCTACTATGAAGGTGCTACTGTTGATTTCCCCTTTTATGACTGTTAGTATTTGCCTTATGTATTGAGGTGCTCCTGTGTTGGGTGCATAAATATGTACAATTGTTATATCTTCTTCTTGGATCGACCCCTTGATCATTATGTAGTGCCCTTCTTTGTCTCTTCTAATAGTCTTTATTTTAAAGTCTATTTTGTCTGATATGAGAGTTGCTACTCCAGCTTTCTTTTGGTTTCCATTTGCATGGAATATCTTTTTCCATCCACTTACTTTCAGTCTGTATGTGTCTCTAGGTCTGAAGTGGGTCTCTTGTAGGCAGCATATATATGGGTCTTGTTTTTGTATCCATTCAGCCAGTCTGTGTCTTTTGGTGGGAGCATTTAATCCGTTTACATTTAAGGTGATTATCGACATGTATGTTCCTATTCCCATTTTTTCTTAATTGTTTTGGGTTTGTTATTGTAGGTCTTTTCCTTCTTTTGTGTTTCTTGCCTAGAGAACTTCCTTTAGCATTTGTTGTAAATATGGTTTGCTGGTGCTGAACTCTCTCAGCTTTTGCTTGTCTGTAAAGGTTTTAATTTCTCCATCAAATCTGAATGAGATCCTTGCTGGGTAGAGTAATCTTGGTTGTAGTTTTTTCTCCTTCATCACTTTAAGTATGTCCTGCCAGTCCCTTCTGGCTTGCAGAGTTTCTGCTGAGAGATCAGCTGTTAACCTTATGGGGATTCCCTTGTGTGTTATTTGTTGCTTTTCCCTTGCTGCTTTTAATATGGTTTCTTTGTATTTAATTTTTGACAGTTTGATTAGTATGTGTCTTGGCGTGTTTCCCCTTGGATTTATCCTGTATGGGACTCTCTGTGCTTCCTGTACTTGATTAACTATTTCCTTTCTCATATTAGGGAAGTTTTCAACTATAATCTCTTCAAATATTTTCTCAGTCCCTTTCTTTTTCTCTTCTTCTTCTGGGACCCCAGAAGAAGAAGAGAACATTCCAACATTCGAATATTAAACATTCCAACATTCGAATGTTGGTGTGTTTAATATTGTCCCAGAGTTCTCTAAGACTGTCCTCAGTTCTTTTCATTCTTTTTTCTTTATTCTGCTCTGCAGTAGTTATTTCTACTATTTTATCTTCCAGGTCACTGCCTCAGTTATTCTGCTATTGATCCCTTCTAGAGTATTTTTAATTTCATTTATTGTGTTGTTCCTCGTTGCTTGTTTCATCTTTAGTTCTTCTAGGTCCTTGTTAAATGTTTCTTGCATTTTCTCTATTCTATTTCCAAGATTTTGGATCATCTCTATTATTATTCTGAATTATTTTTCAGGTAGACTGCCTATTTCCTCTTCATTTGTTAGGTCTGGTGGGTTTTTATCTTGCTCCTTCATCTGCTATGTGTTTTTCTGTCTTCTCATTTTGCTTATCTTACTGTGTTTGGGGTCTCCTTTTTGCAGGCTGCACGTTCGTAGTTCCCGTTGTTTTTGGTGTCTGTCCCCAGCGGCTAAAGTTGGTTCAGTGGGTTGTGTAGGCTTCCTGGTGGAGGGGAGTAGTGCCTGTGTTCTGGTGGATGAGGCTGGATCTTGTCTTTCTGGTGGGCAGGTCCACGTCTGGTGGTGTGTTTTGGGGTGTCTGTGGCCTTATTATGATTTTAGGCAGCCTCTGTGCTAATGGGTGGGGTTGTGTTCCTGACTTGCTAGTTGTTTGGCATAGGGTGTCCAGCAGTGTAGCTTGCTGGTCGTTGAGTGAAGCTGGGTGTTGGTGTTGAGATGGAGATCTCTGGGAGATTTTTGCTGTGTGATATTATGTGGAGCTGAGAGGTCTCTTGTGGACCAGTGTCCTGAAGTTGGCTCTCCCACCTCAGAGGCACAGCACTGACTCCTGGCTGCAGCACCAAGAGCCTTTCATCCACACGGCTCAGAAGAAAAGGGAGAAAAAGTAGAAAGAAAGAGGATAAAATAAATTAAAGTAAGATAAAATAAAGTTATTAAAATAAAAAATAATTATTAAGAAAAAAAATTTTTAAGTAAATAAAACAAAAAAAACGGCTGGACAGAACCCTAGGACAAATGGTGAAAGCAAAGGTATACAGACAAAATCTCACACAAGCATACACCTACTCACTCACAAAAAGAGGAAAAGGGGAAAAAATAATAAATCTTGCTCTCAAAGTCCACCTCCTCAATTTGGGATGATTTGCCGTCTATTCATGTATTCCGCAGATGCAGGGTACATCAAGTTGATTGTGGGGATTTAATCCGCTGCTCCTGAGGCTGCTGGGAGAGATTTCCCTTTCTCTTCTTTGTTCACACAGCTCCCGGGGCTCAGCTTTGGATTTGGCCCCGCCTCTGCGTGTACATCGCCAGAGGGCTTCTGTTCTTCGCTCAGACAGGACGGGGTTAAAGGAGCAGCTGATTCGGAGGCTCTGGCTCACTCAGGCTGGGGGTAGGGAGGGGTGCGGATGTGGGGCGAGCCTGTGGCGGCAGAGGCCGGCGGGACGTTGCACCAGCCTGAGGCGCACTGTGTGTTCTCCCGGGGAAGTTGTCCCTGGATCCCGGGACCCTGGCAGTGGCAGGCTGCACAGCCTCCTCCGACGGGAGGTATGGAGAGTGACCTGTGCTCGCATGCAGGCTTCTTGGTGGCGGCAGCAGCGGCCTTAGCGTCTCATGCCCGTCTCTGGGGTCCGCGCCGTTAGCCGTGGCTCGTTTCCCCGACTCCCTCCCGGCTAGCTGTGGCGCAGTAGCCCCTTCAGGCTGTGTTCACGCCACCAACTCCAGTCCTCTCCCTGGGATCTAAGCTCCGAAGCCCGAGCGTGAGCTCCCAGCCCATGCCCGTCCCGGCAGGTGAGCACACAAGCCTCTCGGGCTGGTGAGTGCTGGTCGGCACCGATCCTCTGTGCGGGAATCTCTCCGCTTTGCCCTCCGCGCGCGCCCCGGTGGCTGCGCTCTCCTCTGCGGCTCCGAAGCTTCCCCCCTCTGCCACCCGCAGTCTCCGCCCGCGAAGGGGCTTCCTAGTGTGTGGAAACCTTTCCTGCTTCACAGCTCCCTCCCACTGGTGCAGGTCCCGTCCCTATTCTTTTGTCTCTGTTTATTCTTTTTTCTTTTGCCCTACCCAGGTATGTGGGGGAGTTTCTTGCCTTTTGGGAGGTCTGAGGTCTTCTGCCAGTGTTCAGTAGGTGTTCGCCCCTTAATTTCTTGTTGAGGCTCCTATTCAAAATGTCTCTTGGTCTTTCTTCAGAGTTTTAAACCATTGATTGCCCAGTATTAGAGCCTATATGAATACTTCTACTTCATTGTTTTAAAACCCAGGTGTCTGCCTCTAGTCCTGTGTTTTTTATGCAGGGTTTTTCCAGTGGTTGAATTATAAATGCTGAGATTTTCAAGCAGCTACTTCTCCTTTCACTTTTGAAACTTACCTCTGTTTTGCTTTAAAAAAATCACAAACAAACAAACAAAAAACCCTTTTCTTGGAACTACATTCACGGCCCTCTCTTTAGGCATCACCCAAAAAAAAGAGCTCAAGGTTAAGCTGAAAACATTGCATTCAGCTTGTTGACTGTTGAAGGTCTCTGCTGCCTCTTGAAGCTAGTGTGAGGCTATTTAAATTTCCAGGTTTGCTTCTTTAAAAGTAAACACACTTTCCTCTCTTGAACTGAGTCTTTGACTTGCTCTGGATTTAATCCTGGGGTTAGACATGAAGAGACCCACCAGCCCATAGGACAATTAGTACGTGGTATGTCTTTCACCTAGCACCTTTTGGAAAAGGAGATTGTATTTGTCTTATCAAGTGTACATGTTTACCATAGGTGGTGTAATAGTAGAGCAATGGTCTCTATTGGTTTCAAAAAAACCAGTAAAATATTCCCTTCTCATTTTTTTTTTCCCTTCTCATTTATATTGGAAACAGACATTTACATTTGGCTCCTTCCTCTTGTCAAAACTGCCATTTTTTTTTTAATTGCTCCAAATGTAACAGGCTTTTTCTAAACAACCTTCTCTGCTTTATAATTCAAGCTTAAAACCCTGTAAGTAGATTTCACTTTTTTATGCCTGAATTTCAACATTTTGGGGCTATTTTCCTTCATTAGCGCTTGTGATTTTGTATATTTTGCGGGAACACTACCCATGTGGAGTCACGCTGTGCTTGATCCACTAGATCATATGTCTAAACCACCCAAATTAGACTTGCAATGGCCTTCCCCTTCCCAAACTTCTTGCCAGACTGCACTGAACATCATTGTTTTGAATAAATTTATTTATTTTTGGCTGCATTGGGTCTTTCTTGCTACGTGCGGGCTTTCTCTAGTTGCGGCGAGTGGGAGCTACTCTTTGTTGTGGTGAGCGGGCTTCTCATTGCGGTGGCTTCTCTTGTTGTGGAGCACGGGCTTTAGGCGCGTGGGCTCAGTAGTTGTGACTCGCGGGCTCTGGAGTGCAGGCTCGGTAGTTGTGGTGAACGGGCTTAGGTACTCCGCAGCATGTGGGATCTTCCCAGACCAGGGCTGGAACGCGTGCGTGTTCCCTGCATTGGCAGGCAGATTCTTAACCACTGCGCCACCAGGGAAGTCCCTAAACATCATATTTAAACATATTTCTCTTCTAGACCACAGTGTTGAAGCTGGGATTCTACTAGGTTCAAAAATATATGTCCAAATCCATAGTTAATTGAGAACACATTAGTGTCATGTCAAGAGGTAATAGTATGCCTTCCTCCCTCCCTCCCCTTGGTCATTAGGTTTACCTAACATTAATAGTTTGCTGTGTAGCTTGGCTTGGGATATGCAACTAGACTTTAGTTCTGCACCTGTTTTTCAGACCTGTTCCTTAGACTAATCTTCTCACTGTCCATTGTGTTCTTTGCATGGATAAAGGGACTTCTCAGTAGAATCATTATAAAAAGAGCTGTCAAAAGCTCATTTCAATAAATACATTTTAATAAATTTTCTCAACAAAGCTGAAAATTTTTAAAAAGCTCTTTTTACTCCATTGAAACATGAGTTCTACCTAAGCATTTGTATATGTGTGTATTTTCTTGCAAAGCATATTAATCAGGTATTTCTTAGAAGGTGCAACGATCTGAGTAGGCATGGCACACTATTTTCTTTAAAACACAAGCATTTCTAAGTGTTTTCCTTTTTGTTCCCCAGAAGAAGAAACAAGAAAATATCATTCTCTCTTTTGTAAAAGTTGTTTGGTAAGAGAATAGAATACTTGTGTAAAACAGCCACTTTCCTTTGAGCAGATCAAAGAGTGTGCTGATGAACCAGTTGGAAAAGGTTACTTGGTTTCCTGCTTGGTGGATCACCGAGGCAACATCACTGAGTACCAGTGTCACCAATACATCACCAAGATGACAGCCATCATTTTCAGTGATTACCGTCTAATCTGTGGCTTCATGGATGACTGTAAAAATGACATCAACATTCTGAAATGTGGGAGCATTCGGCTTGGAGAAAAGGTATCTACTACACTGCCTTCACCAAAGGGGTCTTACAGACTCGATGAATGAAAAACTTTGTATGACTGGCATGGAAAAAATTTAGGGCTAGAGGTAGACTTAAAGTTGAGGTCCAGACAGCCCCAGTATCTAAGGCTAGTTGGCCTGTGGGTACACTTCATCTGTTTGTAACAAAATGTTTCGATACTGTATGGGGGAGTAGAGGAATTAATATCTGCTAAGATTAGCGTTAGCTTCGAAATGCAAAACCAGCTGCTGGTCACCTATAACGTTCCTCTAGAAAAGTATTCTGTAGTCCTGTGCAAAAAGTAGTTGGATGAGGAGAGACTCAAGTTCTCGAACCTTTCTTTGCATATACCTCACTGTTGCCATAAAAAAAATTACTTAGTAAGCACACCAGTATAAAAGAAGATAACATATTTAAAAATTAGAAAATTAAAAAATATAGAAGGTACTTTTACCTTCTCAGAAGAAAGCTACTCTGCAGATGTGATATATGTTATGTTCATCTCAGGAGAACTAGTTTTAGTAAAGACAGGAAAGAAAATAACTACCTAGGTTCTTCTTCCTTAATTATATCTGATCTTATTTTTGTCCTTATTAGTCTGTTGTCCAGAGGGTCACAATGGAGGTTCAGCCAGGTTAATGCTGAATTTGTTTGCTTAGCAAAAATGAAAGGACTCCTGAGAAGTAGCAGATGCCGGGGGGAGAGGTAGTCTGAGACCTATGTATGGCATCAGCTGTTAATTGCTGCTGCTCATTAATCTGCTGTTTAGGAAGTACGAGAGAAAGCAAAATCTATTTGTGCCTTTGCCCTCTGTTCAGAGCACTCTGACTTGCAGGCTTCCATCCCTGACTGCGGGACGTGGTGTTAGAATTCTGGAACTGCACACACCAGTTCAAATGAAGGTTTGAGTGTTGGTTATTGTCCGGCTGTCACCAAATATCCTTTGCTTCATACCAGCACAGGGCTCGCCCTTTCACAGGGAACCTCTGAGTCGGTCTTGAGAGCACTGTGAACTGGCATACAGCTTTCAGGCAGCTAATGGAAGGCCAGTTTTAGTAAAGAAGGGTGACTCTTCACTTTCCCAGCACACTGTAGAAATGGCACAAAAGCATTTAAGTCACCCTGATAATTCACGAAGCGCCTCTGACTTTATTTAGGGTGTTGAGGGTTATATCCAGTTCCAAACCTCCCTCTTAAAAATCTTCATATAACAGACACACTTTTCAGGAATCGGTGATGACACATTTTCATTTTTGTGGTTAGTGATCCATGCTGTAGAGCAGACCATTACAATTCACCTCTCTTTGTAGTAGTTCTTCCCTGTTGCCCACCAAGATAATCGCTGGTTAGCTTCCCACTAGCAATCTGAATTGTCAGTGTAAAACCTGCTTTCAGCAGCGTGTACAAGTTACTAAGTCTGCACTGACTTGGACCATGGCAGAATATAATAGTGCCAGAGCCCAAAGATGTGACAGTGAGGATTGATTTTTCAGCTTAGTTAAAATAACAAAAAATGTTTCCATGGACCATCCAAACGCACATTTTTGTCATTTTCATCTTTGGCTATACCTGCCAGTTAGGTGAATTTCTATTTACTCCAGACCCCCACCCTAGCACCCTAGAATGACTCAGGCCTGCACTTCTGAAAAAGCATGTTCCTTTCTATGTAGTCCACCCTATTGCTACAGCCAAGTTTAAAAGTGATAGCAGTCTGTCCTCAGCCCTTCTTTGCCTTTTTCTAACTACAGTTTACTTCTCTGAAGCCAAATTATTTAGTTTTGAAAATTATCCTGAAAATTTATAAAGTCAGCTTCTGACCACAGAAGAGAACACACTCATCAGTTTTAAATTTGTTGCCCTGAAGCTTGCAAACTCCTCTGTGACTAGCTTTGAAACTCACCTCCAAAGGTCAGAAGAGAGGGGTCATGGTTAACCTGTTTATACCCTGCCTCTGTATGAACATATAAATGTCATAATTTCAAAACTGTAATGAATTTTTCAGAATGTTAATATATGTAAAATTTTAGAACAAAGACTATATATTTAGTAAAACCTTTAGAATTTCCTAAATAAATATTTTTTAAATGAAAAGGCAGATCTCCAAAAGTAAATGTAGATAATTTATATCATTTGAAGAGAAAGGAGAATGTGGCATCCAGTACAGGAACTTAATTGTGGACAAGTGCCCCATATTATTACTACTTTTATACTTTTCACACACTAGTTTTATCATTTTATCCTTTTCTGCTTTTAACCAGCTACTTTGAATAGTTCAGACATTCTTTTTCTCTCTTTACCTATAGAGGTAGGTCACAGAAGACATTACAGATGTTGAAATGGAGGATGGCTAATAGCAGAGATGAAAACTGAGTTCTTGCCCACCTTTTTGTGATTAGTGTTATCCTTCTCTGATCTTTCAAAAAAAACTTTAAAAAGGGCAAGGTGTATGGAGAAGAAAAAATATTACCTATTGAACTGCTAAAAACTGATCGGGACACTAGTAATAGTTTTAAGACAGACATTTGTCTCACCACGATAGAATTTTAAAAATTCATTGTACGTCCATTTACAGTATCATTTGTTATTCATATGTCAAGCCTGCGTATTAATAACTTTTTAAAACCTAACCCTAAGTAATTTCATTTTCTTGTAGGTAATGTGCTGCTGTACAGTCCCTTGCTTTCATTCATATTCAGTAATAACCCTACAGTCTTCTTTGTCAAATATTTGCATACATTTCAGTTGTATAACTCAAATGGGCTGAACTGAAAAGCTCAGAGACTCTGGGAAACTGAGAAGAATTCTTGAAATATCTTTATTAGAAAAAATTATCTAAAGTTATGATGAATGAAAACATCTAATGGAGGTGATGTTATGGCTCAATACTAATATATGGTGCTACAATTGCTATAATTAAAATTACATCTCAGATTCCTTAGAGGATCTCAAACCATGGTGCTGGTGCATTTAAACAGTTGTAAACCCTAAGTATACAGGGAAACACTTAGACTCATTACAGGGAAATCATTTCTTTACCCTATGATGTCAGAACTAAAGGGTAAGTCTAAATCGTGAGTTGACTATCATGCTATTATTTTCAACCTCTTTTATATGATTACGACCTAATTGCTTAGCAACCTCTCAGTAAGTTATTATGAGCTACTAAAATTTGCTATAGGACATTATTTCATTAACACAAAATCATGTTTATAATAATCTCTTGTGAACTGTAAATAGTAAGTGACTGATATGTTTCCAAATCTTTGTTATCACAGGTTTGTTTTTCCTTTGGCAGGTGGAAATGGGTAGGGCTCTTCTAAATGGGCCAAAGTCAGACACATTTTAGTGTCACTCATAAATTAGGAAGAAAAAATAAGCCTTACTCTGAATTTCTGGGGTTGTGTCTACTTTTCTCTCTGTCCTTATCTTTTTGTCACTTGTCCTTCAGAGTTTTTTCTCCCTTCAGAATTACTCTCTAAAAAAACTTTTTGCTCATCTCAGGTTTCTAAGCATTGGATGGAATCATAAAGCTAGTGAGAAAGTTTGAGGTACAGATAGAAAATAGGAAGGCACGAGAATCTGCTAGTATAGAGTGCTTCCTGATCTTTTCTGGATCAGAAAACCTTTTGAAATTTAATGAAAGCTATGAACTCTCCTCAGGAAAAATATACAAAACCCACATACAAATTGTAGGAGTTTCATAGCACTCCAAGGTCTAAAAATATAAATGGTGGACTGTTAGCTAGGTGCCTTATGTTCTGCAGCTTGGACGAGTTGATAAACTCCTCTAGGCCTCTGTTCACTCAGCTGCACAATAGGTATCACAGCTCGTAGCCCCTTTTCACAGGTATATTAGGAGAGAACATGAAAATTTTCATGAAAATACTTGGAAATAAATGTGCTGTGGAACAAACCCTATTACAACAAAATGGAAAAAAACTATATACATTTTTTGTTGAATTGAAATTTTAGTAAAATAGATGTTTCCCTACCTAGTTTTAGGAGTCTTATATACAGATGATTTCACGAACATGGTATTTTACTATAACAAGATTTTATATACGTGCGTGTGTGTGTGTGTGTCAGTAAAATGGTAACACTGAATTTTCTGCTGCTTTGGTTTGGTATATTTATGGATATACCTCTCGAGTTTTTGAAGCATATCTTCTTAGTATAGAAAATTAGGACTCTTGAATAGAAAATGTTTAGGGGAAATTTTTCATATTTTGAACGATTGAGTGCTTGTGGTTGCTATGGGGTAGATGCAATGTACAATTAAAGATAATTGGATGGTTTTAGGAAAGCTCTCAAAAGCAGTTTGTATAAATGGTGGTAATCTTGTTAAATCCTACTAAGATAAATCCAGAACATCAAAGTGAACATTACACTAAAGATTGGGGTCTTTGCGGACAGTCTAAAATAGAAGAAAGAGAAAGAGGGTCTCTATAACATATTTTCTCAATGAATTTTGAGGTTTGTTGTTATTTTTTAAACTTGACTAAAGCACTGTTACTTGAGAAATACCTAGCCCTTAGAGGTAAATGAACAGATATTTCTGCAGTGTTCTATCAATATTGACTTGAACTATGATCACTACATTGGGCTGATGTAATTTCTTTAAAATTTTCTGACATTTTAAACTCTGAAAGTCAGGTTCTTCTTTCTAGTGCAAACTAAACTGACTTAAATTTCCCAGGATCTGTATTTTCATTTATAGCTTGCAACTATTACATTCTTACCAAAGATTATCGAGGGCATTTTCTGTAACTTCCACAATGTGGTTGGTTCTCACCCTATTTCTCAGTAGAACGTTGATAAACTATTGTGTGTTGAGTTGGTATTTTTGGTTTTTTGTTTTTAACCAAATGATGTTTATTTGATGCTCATGGTGGTGAGAGTTTTTAAATGTTAGTATCCTTGCTGTTTTTAGGATGCACATTCACAGGGTGAGGTGGTATCATGCTTGGAAAAAGGCCTGGTGAAGGAAGCAGAAGAAAGAGATCCTAAGATTCAAGTCTCTGAACTCTGCAAGAAAGCCATTCTCCGGGTGGCTGAGCTGTCCTCAGATGACTTTCACTTAGACCGGCATTTATATTTTGCCTGCCGAGATGATCGGGAACGTTTTTGTGAAAATGTGAGTCAGCTCAGAAACTGTTTTGCTTCCTTTTCTTCCTAAATATTTTTTTATACTCGATTCCAAAATTAAGCCAACACAAGCTGTCACATGTAGAAAAGTCACTGAAATGGAAGGTGGAGTTGGTCCCAGGATAACAGAAAGTTATCTGGGTACTGGATACGGCTGCTCAGCCTTGAGGTAACATCTAGTTAACACTTGGCTTCGAACAGTCTCCATACGTTGTTTTTTCTACTCTATCTCACTTCTCAATTTCAGTTCTTGGAAGTCTGTTTTATATATAGGAATCCTATCTTAACAGGGAATCCCATTCACATATATTCCATGGCTAAAAATTGGCCATATTACGTATTTATATTTAACTAGTTTTGGCTAAGACGAAGGAAGCAGTAGGTGGCTAACTTTTAAAACCAAATCCTTGGTTACTACGTGCGTACCCTATAGAAGAACTTTCCAATCCTTTAGGCAGAAATAATCTCCATCTTTACCGCAAAGGACTGAGCGTGACTTGTGTACACTCCCACTCTGCCTGCTGTTTTGAATTAATAGCTTTAACTATCAGAACCACTGATCAGAGCCAATGCTAGAGTTTTATTGACTCTAGCATAAAGTTGTAAGAAGAGAGACTCATTGACACTTCTCTTGGTTTCCTAATTAACAGTATGTCTGGGAACACATGACAGTGTATTCAAATACCATGGGAAATTTTTTTTCATCTTTACTGCAATCATTACTTTCTTTCAAAGCCTACTAAATTTTATAAACGGCTGAGCCATGTGTTCAAAGGTAGTCATCATTATAATCATTTAACAGAAAGTTCTTTATAAGATTGTGGATATTGCCCAGCGTAACTACTTAGCTAGTGATGACGATGATGTTATATTCCATCTTACAGACACAAGCTGGTGAAGGCAGAGTATATAAGTGCCTCTTTAACCATAAATTTGAAGAATCCATGAGTGAAAAAGTAAGTATTACTTTGAAACAAACCAGCATTTTATTCATTTTCTTAAAAGCTTTCTCAAATCCTCTCAAACAATATTCTTATAAACTCATACCAAAATATAAAATACTGATACAGCTTGTCCTTTTCAGAGGTAAGATACTTGGCTTTTTTTTTTTTTTTTTTGCGGTACGCGGGCCTCTCACTGTTGCGGCCTCTCCCGTTGCGGAGCACAGGCTCCAGACGCGCAGGCTCAGTGGCCATGGCTCACGGGCCTAGCCGCTCTGCGGCATGTGGGATCTTCCCGGACCGGGGCACGAACCCGTGTCCCCTGGGTCGGCAGGCGGACTCTCAACCACCGCGCCACCAGGGAAGCCCGATACTTGGCTTTTAGTAGGAAACCAAAGCATATTTCACTTAAACCAAAAAAATTAAGCTTCTCGTGATATCTGGACTTTGGGATGCCAATGGGGAATCAGTTTGGGGAGTAAAATCAGAGAATTTTATATCAGAATTACACTGAAGCCATCCCTATGTACTCAAGAAGTTTAGACTAACCAAACCAATATGCTTCATAGATAATTAGCAATTTAATTTTTCAGCAACTGTCTCATTAGGCTTTCTCATTACTGTTAGTTCTTTGTCCCTGGATGAATGCAAGAATCTTTCATGACTTTTGAAAGTCGTTATTTTTGGCTTTGCTATCCTGTCACTTACTTTCCTGTGCAGCTGAAGAAATGTTTTTCATTTCACTTCCTTATATCATTTAGTATTGAATAATTATATTTAAAAAGTATAGAATGGAGCTTCCAGAGTGTTATGTTAGTTGCCACTTTCATTCTGGTGAAATTTACTTTAGGGATATTGTTGAAGAGGAAAAGAATACCTTGTCAAGTTAATGTATTAGAATCTACCAAATATTTATGTGTTTTGGACAGTTGCTATTGTTGCAACAATCAACAATTCACCATAGAATTCCAGGCTTTCCTGCTCATATACCCCTACTTCTTGCTACACTAGTTTAGCACACTTGTGCTCAATTTTAACCAAACTTAAACATAGACATTTTGGTAACTACTGCAGTTGTTTACTGTACTTGGCCATGAGCCTCTGCTTGTCTTAGAGGTACATGTGAACGGCTCAGCCTCCTGAGCGGTCTCACGGCTCCCTTGGTGCCCTCTTTCCTCAGTGTCGAGAAGCACTAACAACCCGCCAAAAGCTGATTGCCCAGGATTATAAAGTCAGTTATTCATTGGCTAAATCCTGTAAGAGTGACTTGAAGAAATACCGGTGCAATGTGGAAAACCTTCCTCGGTCCCGGGAAGCCAGGCTCTCCTACCTTCTGATGTGTCTGGAGTCAGCTGTGCATAGAGGTAAGAGTTAATTTCTTTTTATCTTTTTCACTCCTTTTTGGATCGTTTCCTCCTATGTGGGCTCTTTTGAGTACCCTTGTACCTTGTGACTCAGGAGCCTTTCTCTGTAAGCAAAACAGGCTGAAGGCTTGGCATCCCTAAGTCTTATTGAAGCCCCTTCCTCTTAACTCAACAGCCCTAAATTTTGTTTTTCTTTACATCCCAGCTTTTTTTAAATAAGGTATATTTCTTAAATCCAATTTAAAATGCATGTCACACAGCAATTTTAGGAGAGTCAGGGAAGTGTAATGATTTAGCATATGAGCTTTGGGGCAGAGAGACGTGACTTCAAATGATGGCTCTATCACCAAACTAACTGCCTGGGGACCATTATTTATGTTTCTTAATCTCTCCAAACCTCATTTTTCTTATCCATAAAACAAAAATATATTACCTGTGTTGAGGAGTTCTTGTGAGGATGGAATGAGGTTTTTTGGCATAGCACGTAACATACGGTAAGTGATAAGTACTGTTATTATTCTAACAGTGTTGATATGAAGAAATTAAACAGTGAAAGAAGGAAGGATTACCTTGTAAGGTCAGACTCAGGGTCTGTTCAGTCCAAAAGTCAGTCCCTGATAAAGGAACTAAGAAGGATGTGTAAAAGGTCAGGGTCATTCAGAAAGAACATTTCTTAACATGGACTATAGGATGTAAAAATGAAATTCCTAGCTGTCGACTGAATGATGCTAGGACAATTGCCTAGTGATTAAAAAGTTAAGTGGGGGCTTCCCTGGTTGCGCAGTGGTTGAGAGTCCGCCTGCCGATGCAGGGGACACGGGTTCGTGCCCCGGTCCGGGACGATCCCACATGCCGCGGAGCGGCTGGGCCCGTGAGCCATGGCCGCTGAGCCTGCGCGTCCGGAGCCTGTGCTCCGCAACGGGAGAGGCCACAGCGCTGAGAGGCCCGCGTACCGCAAAAAAAAAAAAAAAAAAAAAAAAAGTTAAGTGGAAAAGGATCAGTTGTTAAATAAAACTCAGAACTTTTTGTTGAATTTTTTTCTCATATCTGTGTAGTGAAAGACTCCTAAGCTTAAAAGCAATGGAATAGTAACCAGAGACCATGCATGTTTGGTATTCATGCAAACAAAGGACATTTTGGAGGAAATTGGAGAATTTTGATTATGGTCTGGGTGTTTGATGAAATTTTCTTGAAATGTAAAGGTGGAGATTGTTGACTACTAAAAGCATATTATAAAGCAGTATGCATAACATCTAATTTTGGTATTTAAAAAATAGAGAGTTAATCTCAAACTGCAAATTAACAGGAAACACAAAAAGACTCAGCAAATAAATGGCCAAAGGATATGAACAGATAATTCATAGAAGTTATACAGATTTTTAATACTAAAAAGTCTGACCATGTGAGTGTTAGTAGGATGTGAAAGAACTGGAACTACACTATTGATGGGAATTTTAAATTTCTACTTCGGAAAATAGTTGGCCAGTTTCTTAAAAAGTTCCACATATATCTAACTTATGACCCAGCCGTGTAAATCCTAGGTTACCCAAGATATAGGAAAGCATATATCCATATAAACTCTTGTGTGTGAATGCTCATAACAGCTTATTTGTAATAGCCCGAAACTAGAAATAACCCAAATGTCCATCAGCAGTTTAAGGGATAAACGAATTGTAGTATAGCCACATAATGGAATAATATTACTTAGCAGTAAAAAGGAATGCACTGTTGATTTGTGGCTGAATCTCAAAAAATCTGAAAGAAGTCAGACAAAAAAAAGAGTCCATAGCATATCATTCCATTTATATGAACTTTATTTATATGAACTTCTGAAAAATGCAAACTAGTAAAATAATCTGTAGTCACAGAAAGCAGATCAGTGGTTGACTGGGCATGGGGAAAGTGGGTAGAGGGGAAAGGAAAGGAGGGATTCTAATCTAAAGGAACATGTGGAAGCTTTTGGAGTTGATGGTTATATGTTCGATATCTTGATTGTGGTGATGGTTTCATGACGCGTACGTATGTCAGACTTATCCAATTGTATGTTTTAAAAGTGTAGTTTATTATATGTCAGTTATACCTCAGCAAAGCTTTTTTTTTTTTAAATTTCGTAAGTTTTCCCAGATGGCATTGACAGCTCAAAGAAGAGTTGGGGAGCTGTAGTGAGTATTTGAAGTGAAGATTTTTCCACAAGCTTAAAGGGTGTAAGCCAGTAGGGATTTTCCTGGCTTTCATTTTTACCCCAGTAGTTATCTTATTGATAAGACTTCTGTTGGCAAAACATATGCATTATAGTAGTATAAAATTCTGTATAAGGCAGAACACTGACAAGGTAAACCCTAGTCTTTGGAGTATTAAACTCATTTTATGCTGATAACGCTTTTGCTAAATTCTCTGCTTTTCAGTCTAGATAATAGTGTGACTGGTATAGTCTAGGGAAAAACTTGTACTTTTAGTATGTGGTAATATCTGATCCTGTAGCTCACCATCCATAACGTTGTGACTTAAATCCTAACAGGGCGGCAAGTGAGCAGTGAGTGCCAGGGCGAGATGTTAGATTACCGCCGCATGTTGATGGAAGACTTTTCGTTGAGCCCTGAGATCATCCTGAGCTGTCGGGGGGAGATTGAACACCACTGCTCTGGATTGCATCGAAAAGGGCGAACCCTGCATTGTCTGATGAAAGTAGTTCGGGGGGAGAAAGGGAACCTTGGAATGAACTGCCAGCAAGCGGTAAGGACAGATTTTCCACTGCCATTTTTAATGTTACATTTTTATCAGCCGAGGAGCCTCTTCCTGACACTGTCCCAGCTTATTTATCTGGATCATTTGTGACATCACAGTGAACCTTAGGTATTAAGAACGGGACACAAAATACTGTTTCTTCAGGCATATCGGAGTAAAAACGTGGAATTTGCTGCAGAGCAGAAGTTTGAGCTTATAATAAAAAGAGCTATACAGTAAACTTAAAGAAATAGATAAAATGCATTGTTTACTGGAGTGTTTAAAGAAGAGATATCTAGCTAGATTGTATTTACTAAGGCAAACCAGGTTCTGGTAAATCAGAAAAGGTCTTCCAGCAAAAGAGAATGTGCCTCTCCCACCACGTTTGATTGAGTTGAGGCTGAAAGAGAGCTGAAATGAATTGAAACTTTCTAAGATTCTCTTCGTATTACTGATATGCAGCATGGCATGAATTCCTGGCCTGAAGGATCAAGAAAGCATGTCGTTTTCAAAATCCCACCTTCTTTTCTTGTTCAGCAAGGGCAGCTGTGCATGGGAGGGTCTGTCTTTCTCTACTGCCAAACTCTACAGTCAGTTCTGTAAAGATAGTTGGAAAAACTGAGCGTGCTTTGCTTGAGAAGATAAAGTTGTTCTTGATCCAAGGTTCTTAAACAGTTGAGTAACTATAGATCAGGTACGTAATATAATTTAACAAAATATTATAATAGATACAGTGCAACTGTTTCATTACCATTATCCATGTTTATTGCTTTTTAGCGAATAAGAGTCTTTGAGCAATTTACAATACGATATGTAACAGTGGCATCCTGTACAATGAATTCTGTGGTTTCCTATACATTCCTTTAGGAAGCACAGAAGATAGAGTTTAGCCTAATACTCTAAATTAGAAGGTTGAGATTCTCTCCTAAGTGAAACTTTAGAAAACTGCAATTCATTAGTCTCTTATTTTTGTTGTTGGCATTTTTTATTAAAAAATGAATATTAATTGAATTTGATTTTCCTGCTAATCAGGTAAAATCAGAATTTTACAGCCTGAAACACAAAATTTCCATAGAAGTTTAACGTGGAGTAAAATTTCGACATGGAATAAAATTTCATCTTAGCTTCTATTACTCACCCTGACCCAGAGTGGACAGTAACTTACACATCCCATAGTGGGAAAAATAGACAAATGTCGCCTCTTATCCGGAATACCAAGCCTAGCTAGAAGGAAGGCTTCTGGATGTAGTTCCTCAGGAGCAGTCTTTGCTGGTGATTGTCCTGGGAAACTTCTGTGGCAATGTGTGTGCCTGGGCCCCAGACCAAGAACAAATCAAGACATTTCATCCTTAATGCAGCATGCAAAGGGGAGGGTGGTGGTCAGGAATAAACTTATATTTTTACTGAGGCTACACTTTGCACTAAGGTGTACAGAAAAAAGAAATTAGTTTGATTTTATTTGGAAGCATCTAGTTTACCTCCAGGGCTTTTTGAAATTTAGCTTGTTGAGAGAGAAATAAATAGCACCCACCTCGTGCTTTGTGCCCAAAAGAAAAGTGCTTCCAAACCTAGAGGTTAGCCTCAAAAGATAAAGTACGTGGTTTTGTCCACATTAAGTTTAGCTAAGTGGGCAAGAAACACTTCATTTTGGTTTTTATGGACCTGTGGTCTTTAGCCTTTGCTCACAGAAATTGAAGGTAGGTGATCCAAGGGGAGAACGTTTTCCTTAGTCTTCTACTTCATTATCCATCCTCAGTCAAATGGAGGATGTTTTGTAATAACTTGCTTTTCAAAGTTTCTTTCCTTGATACAGTAGACTTCCATATTGGTCTGTGGTTGACCATTAATTTTCCCTTGTTCTCTGCTTGGTGGTGCTTTGATTTAGTGATCTCTCAACAAATAGTAAAGTGAATAAATAGTGAAGCATAAGAGTAATTATTATCTTAATGAGTATATACTCTTCCAAATACACTGTGATCATGAACTTAAATTCTTTTAAGTTATGGCTGAACAAATCTGGGCCCAGTCTCTCCTAGGCTAAGGAGACTGCCGTCTATTCTCTAAACTAATTTTTTGGAAGCATTTTCTCATGTTTTCCTAAGCAATCGGGGCAGGAATAGATGTATAATCATGTAATATAGTTCACGTACTTAGTGTTTATTTCCCACACTGCTGTCACTGGATTCCAGAGTAGCAGTGATCCCTTGAGCCTTTGACCTCCTGGAGTCTGTAGGGCGTTCATTGTCTTCTTAAAGAACCTGCAGTCTGGTACATGCACAGAGAATTCTCAAAGTTTGCCTGTCAATCATGGATATTTAACTGATAAGTTCTTAGAGAAACTTCCAGACTCCCATGATGCTTATAATGTCCCTCAGAAAAAAAAGTAAATATTTTGGTCTTTGTCAGCAAATTAAAATTGGTAGTCATTTGACAGTAGTAGTAATCTTCCTACTAACTAACCACTGCATTTTGAAGCTTCTCCAAAGTGCACCAAGAATTGGTATAAATAAGTTCCATCCCAGGATATTAGATATCTTTCATACTTCTCTCATCTTGATTGTTGACTTCTTTTAGGAGAGACAAAATTGGGTTTGTCTTTTGATCTTTGTTTTCTGATCAAGTATGTGATGGGGTCAGTGCTTTCATATGAGCCTCTATAGGATTGTAGGTCAAATGTATGAGGATCAGAGAAGGCTCCTACAGAGGCCAAATCAATGACGCCAAAAGGGCTCCAATTCTTTAACTTGGAACAAAAGGAATCCCAAGCAGAAGGACCGTAGTTTTCAAATTTGCTTTGTGTTATTTAAGATTCCCACCCCAAACACCATCTGCTACCCATCTGTAGTAATAATGATCTTTTACATCTGTAAAAACGGTTTGCAGCTTACACAACCTTCTAAATATTATTCTTCCTTATAATTCTTTGCAGTTAAAGAAACTGGAACTTAGAGGTTAATCAACTTGCCTTTGTTCTCAAAGCTAGCCTAGTATCTGGCAGAGACAGAACTATTAATAGAACTCAGGTTTTCTCATCCTTAATTTAGAGCTTTTTCATCTGTGCCCCGACTGCTTTCTCCTCAGACAAGGAAAAAAGAGTCTGAGGCACACCTTCTCATGCTTTCACTTTATTCTATGACAGAGTGTGGACCAAGCAAAAGTACATGTTAAAGAATATAACCACGGGGGCTTCCCTGGTGGCGCAGTGGTTGAGCGTCCGCCTGCCGATGCAGGGGACGCGGGTTCGTGCCCCGGTCCGGGGAGATCCCACATGCCGCGGAGCGGCTGGGCCCGTGAGCCATGGCTGCTGAGCCGGCGCGTCCAGAGCCTGTGCTCCGCAAGGGGAGAGGCCACGGCAGTGAGAGGCCCGCGTACCGCAAAAACAAAAAAAAGAAAAGAATATATCCTCATTTTCAACTGCATAATGACAAGTATTTTTCTGTATTACTTGTAATGAACAAGCTCTGGTTTATCTCTTGGTTATATAAAAAATAGTTGAGGAAAAATAGGAAATTATAAGTAATATTCTTGTTTTTTGTAATTGGTATTTCTTGCAACTGAAATCTCACATCCCTTTTTTTTTTTTTTTGCGGTACGCGGGCCTCTCACCGTTGTGGCCTCTCCCGTTGCAGAGCACAGGCTCCGGACGCGCAGGCCCAGCGGCCATGGCTCACGGGCCCAGCCGCTCTGCGGCATGTGGGATCTTCCCGGACCGGGGCACAAACCCGTGTCCCCTGCATCGGCAGGCGGACTCTCAACCACTGCGCCACCAGGGAAGCCCTCACATCCCTTTTTAATAAAGCAGAGTATACTTGTTTTATGCCATTGTCTTTGCAGCAAAATTCAAATTCTAGATTTTTAAGACCAAATTAGATCTCTAACTAGAAATGTCTTCTGTTTACTCTTCTCCACTCAACTCTGGCTTGGCACTGAGTGTCAGATTTAGTAATTTGATTAACAGATGTGAGGAAAGAGGCAGCTTTTATATTGTAAGGTCCTCTTGTTTTGCACACATCCAGGGATGGTTCAGACAGGTAGGCAAGCTATACCTACAATGCGTTAAACAGAAAAATTTGCAAAGTAGAGGAACTAGTTGGAAAGTATTTGAAAAGAGCTCTTGAGCTTGGCCAGTGACAATTGTAGGACCTTGTTAAGAGTACATTTTGATATACCAGACTGAGAACTGATTGAAGACATGACGTTGCTCATCCTAGATGTATAAGTGACTTTCTTTCTTCCTTCTTAATTTTTCTTAATCCAGCTTCAAACACTGATTCAGGAGACTGACCCTGGTGCAGATTACCGCATTGATAGAGCTTTGAATGAAGCTTGTGAATCTGTAATACAGACAGCCTGCAAACACATAAGATCCGGAGACCCAATGTAGGTTATCCTATTTGTGGTATTGTATTGTATTTGGCAGTGCGGCATGGGGAATATATCCCCAAATGACTTTCTGACGTTTTAGCAACTTAACTGAAATTTTGTTAAGCAGGAACACATACCAGCTTTTGTTAAAACTAGTATTGGGATTGAGACTTGGGCTCTGCCTCATCCATGATATAGAGAACCTAGACCCAGCATTGTGATGATGTTTGTTGACAGTGACTGAGCATATACAGTCCTAGACACTAGGTCACTGAATAATCCGACTTAATGGTCAAATAAAAATCAGAGAGAAGGGCTTCCCTGGTGGCGCAGTGGTTGAGAGTCTGCCTGCCGATGCAGGGGACGCGGGTTCGTGCCCCGGTCCGGGAAGATCCCACATGCCGCGGAGCGGCTGGGCCCGTGAGCCATGGCCGCTGAGCCTGCGCGTCCAGAGCCTGTGCTCTGCAATGGGAGAGGCCACAACAGTGAGAGGCCCACGTACAAAAAAATCAGAGAGAAAAACTCGCAGGATAAAATGAAACATGCTTTGGCTCTAAATACTTTTCATCCTATGTGTATATTGTCTCATACACATTGGCAACTTGATAATTATTAGAGAGTAATTAATTATAATTGAAATAAAACACAAAATGTGGTGGTTGGAGGGGGTAATCATGGACAAAATGAACCTTGAAGTTATATCCAAGATCTAGGAAAGCTGTAAAATGCTATAATAAATAAAGCATTTGGGTCTCATGTATTGGTTTTATTCCATATGATGTGCAAACAGCTCTTAAAACCAGGTTACAAATAAGAACAGGTTTTCCATTCTGCAAAAATCTTTATAGCCTGCAGCCGGCAGTACCCAACTGTGTGAAACAAATGCAGTCCATGTTTCTCATCATTCTGCTGTGCATATACTCCAGATGTTCATGCTGTGGTAGGAGGTTAAAAAAAAAGGTCTTCTTCCTTGAAGCTCTTTGTATGGTTGGTGGAGGTAGACAAACACTCTTAAGACTGATTAAGATATGAAAATAACTGTGTCAACTCTTAAGGGGGCAGGGGAGAGGGAGGAAGGAGGGAACTGCTACAGATTAAATAGATTTGAGATGCTGTCAATTAAATGCAGGTTATGGACCTTTTCTGGGTCCTGGTTTGAACAAACGTGAAAAGGCATGAGATAATTGGAAAAATTTGAAAGCTGACAGGATATTTCGTGATATTAAGGATTTTTAGATTTACTTCTTTGGTGGATAATAGTATTATGTTTTCACATTATAGAGAAACATGCTGAAGTATAATATTTACAAATGAAATGATAGGGTATCTGGGACTTATTTCAAAATATTAGCAAGGGGGGTATAGGGTTAAAATAAACTTGGCCATAGGTTGATAAAGCTATGGGAAGGGAAGATGGATATTATATGATTCTCTACTTTTGTATGGTTGGAAGTTTCTCATAATAAACACTTAAATATAAAGCATCTGCACACAGCTCTTGTGTAAGCTGGGTCCTAAGTGCTAAGTGGCTCTAAAGTTGATAGAAGGCATAAAACACTGTTAGGTTGAGTTAATTTGAGTGATTTCTCAGCAAAGTAAGTCCCTGATTGACCTAGGAAAATAGCTAAATGGCTTTTTCTACAGACCAACCAATACTGGTGTGAGAGTTCTGAATCCATTGTCAGAGCTTTCTCTAGTTACAATTTCACCCCCGTTTTATGCCCAGGATCCTCTCGTGCCTGATGGAACATTTATACACAGAAAAAATGGTGGAAGATTGTGAACACCGTCTCTTAGAGCTGCAATATTTCATCTCCCGTGATTGGAAGTGAGTATTTTGTTTTGTTTGGTTTGCGTTTTTTTTTTGGCCACGCGGCATGTGAGATCCTAGTTCCCTGACCAGGGATCGAACGTGTGCCCCCTGCATTGGAAGCACAGAGTCTTAAGCATTGAAAGTGAGTTTTTTTTTTTTTTTTTTTTTTTGAAAGTGAGTATTTTGAAGCCATAGTAAGGTAAGCCTCAGCCTGTTCTCCTGTGTAGTCACTATCCCTTGTATTTTTTAAAAAATAATCAGTAGTAATTTGCTTTCATTAAGCTGTGGGATAGCTGACTCTCTAATCTCCAGAAAAACCTCTTTCTTGCTTTCAGAACAGTATCTAAAAGCAGAGACAGCCCCTGCAGGTCTATTCCCAAGTGTCCCCATTAACTACTACATTGAAAGTCAGGGTCCATTGTTTCTGATACCACAAACGTCTGTCTAGAAAGAACTTGGACAGCTGTGGGGCAGCAGAAGCATCTTCAGATATGTCTCTTATAGTGATTTTTATTTTTATTGATTTGTCCTGGGTATGGGAGTTTGCTTTATTTCTCTTACTATTCAAAGTTATTGAATTTATTCTGTCTTAAGAAGCTCTTCTCAATAAATGACAACTTGATTCTCTTCTCATCCTGTTAGCCAGAAAAAAGGGGGGAGGTAGATGAAATAGAAGTGTATCTCTTATGGTCAGAATAACTGTTTATTGGCTGCAATCCCTCCCTTTTCCCATGTCTTATTTTCTCTTCCCACCTCCAGACCAGGCTGTTCCTCCTGCCTCCCAAGTTCAGCTGCTTCCTGATTGTTTTAAGCCACTGTACGTTGGTCATTAATTATTTTTCTGGTGATTAATATATGTTTTACCCCCATACTTTACTGGAAAAAGATTACTTGAAGACTCAGTGTGTCTATTTCTGTTTCCTCAAGTTAACTCTTGAAAGGACTTCAGAAACTTGGGTGGGAATTTCCCTGTGCTTACTCTGGCTATCTAAACTGAAATAACAGAGTGCTTACTGAGTTTATTACCTTAAAAAAGTATGTTTTTTCCTCCTCTGTAATTCCTTCATCCATGATCAAAACATGCTTCACAATCTTTAAAGCTACTTAAATATTAGCCTTTTTCCTCCCATTAAGTAGCCCTCCCCCAAAGTTGATAATATAAAGTAGACAGAATGAAGTATCCATTGGTCTGATTTGGAGAGGCAGCAGGCTCATCACCTAATCCACTGTCTCCAGAGTCAAAGTTAAATGTCAAGTTTTTTTAATTGATAAGCATGTTCAGGTAAACTAAAAATATAACTGCCTTACCTTGCATGGGAAAAAGAACTGGAACAGTTTTACTAGAAAAGAACTTGAGGAAGAGACTGTTTATCTTGTCCTTTCCTGATCTTAATGAACCTAGTATATCAGGTAAGATTGACTTTTACTCACAGAAAAAGTACTGAGTAAAAGTTGTGAATTGCCTGGTGATTGCTACAACCCTTGTCTCATTTCAGCTAGGGCATGTTAATGCTGAGTCTATTATTGTAATGTTGTGTGCCTTACATTGCGAAGATACCATCTTTTTGTGTGTGTGTGTGGTACGCGGGCCTCTCACTGCCGTGGCCTCTCCCGTTGCGGAGCACAGGCTCCAGATGCGCAGGCTCAGCAGCCATGGCTCACAGGCCCAGCCGCTCCGCGGCATGTGCCATCCTCCCGGACCAGGGCACGAACCCGTGTCCCCTGCATCGGCAGGCGGACTCTCAACCACTGCGCCACCAGGGAAGCCCGTGAAGATACCATCTTTGAGGCAGAACTTAAATCTTCTATATTAGGATTAACAAACTTCTACAGATTGACCACTGTGTGTTCATGAAGAACAAAATTCAGGAATGTACTTGTGCTTACCTGCTGTCTCCATTACCCTAGAAGTGATTGTCAACGGGTACACAAACAAGCACCTTGCAGAAACCCTTAGCATGTCTTAGGAGGAAAGATATAGTAAGAGTGGTTATCTCTTAACTCTTAACCTTATAGGCTGGACCCTGTCTTATACCGCAAATGCCAGGGAGATGCATCTCGTCTTTGCCACACCCACGGTTGGAATGAAACCAGTGAACTTATGCCTCCTGGAGCTGTGTTCTCTTGCTTATACCGACATGCCTACCGCACTGAGGAACAGGGCAGGAGGGTATGCACTCAACATTGACTTCATTTCTTCCTGTCATCATTTAATTCATTTGCTGTGAATTGTTGTGATTCCTATCATCCTAGGAAAACTTTGTTAGTATATCTGGCGGGGAGGGGTTGCTGCACTACTAGAAGCTTCTTCATTCAGTGAGTGTACATAGAATTGTTCTACCAGCTTCTTTCCATCTGATTTTATGTTTTTAACAAAATGAGGGGGACATTTCCAGTTTTTCTTAAAATTACCAAAATCTAAATCACAAGTAGACAGATGCCGTTACCCTAACTGTATTTAGCGTTAAAGATCCATTGGAAGCTCTTAGCCAAGGTGTAAACGGTTTTTAGGCTTCTGCCTTTGGCAGCAGAGCCCATAATGCGTGTATTGGTGAAGCCCCTCAGACAGCACACTCGTTGGAGCTAAACCCTCCACGCCCCACTCTCTTGGTATTTGTCTGCCCTGAGTACTGCCTCTTATTGGGATATTTGTGTCTGCTTGGCTCTCAGGTAACATTTGTTGCCTTCTGGTCCCATACTGACATGCTGCTTGCTCTCCAGGGTGGCCTTTTTAAGCCTTCTGAGATACTCTATAGCATTTCAGCCCTGCATTTGTTACAGAAAATATAGATGGTATTATTTCACAGGCATGTTTGCAAATACCCCTTCTGAGCTTAATGCAAAAGTCTGACTGTTTAGGATTCAGAATGAGGAGACTCAGACAGAAAGAAATGTCATACTTTAGTTACTGCGGTATTAACCCAGTTTTTATATTGCTATGTAAGAAAATATGGAAATTTGTTGTTACTTTTTTCTTCATATAATGAGCCTGTCATTAATCACAGGAGCTCCTAAATCCTAGCATCTTGGTAGTCACTATAGTAGGAGGGTCCTTGTCTTTGTAAATAAAGAAAGAGTTGTTGGAATCTGGTATGCTGTCCTTTTAAAAAATAGGCTTCTTCTAAAAATCGAGGTTAAAGTCACATAACATAAAGTTAATCATTTTAGAAGGAAAAATTCAGTGGCATTTAGTACATTAACAAAGTTGTGCAACCACCACCTCTATCTGCTTCCAAAATATTTCCATGTCTCCGAAAGGAAACTCCTATGCCGATTAAGCAGTTACTCTCTATCCCAACCATACCTCCCTCCAGATGTGTTGGCTCTTTCAGGAGGAGAGACTGACTGTACCTGTCAATGACAGCTTTCTCACAACTCTCCCCAAAATATTAGTTTTCATCTGTTTGACCCTCTGCTAATTCTCATTAACTTATCTAGAAGAGTCGGGTTCTGACCTGAAGTAACTCTCACCTTCTTGTTCCGAGTTTAGGTAAATTTGAACTCAGTTCTCCTCACCCAAGTGTTTATTCTCTCTTGAATCAGACCCAGTATTCCACTCTACATTCATAGAGTAGTGGCAAATTAATTTTCCTGAACAAAAAACTCTACCTCATCTGAACAAATCCAGTTCATTTTTTAATTGAAGTGTAGTTGATTTACAGTATTATATTAGTTTCAGGTGTACAGCTTAGTGATTCAGTCCTAATTCACTTTTATCAGGGTACTCTGAGAAAAGAATATTGTTTCATACAGTATATTAGAAAATGCCTAATGTATTCATAATTGCATTCCTAGAGATAAAGGAGTTTAGAAGCCTCCTAGAACATTTAATTTTTATTCTGGAAGAGATTTGAGGTTTATAGTTTGGTTCAAATAACTGTAAACTTATTTGTTATTTCCTGACAATGGATTTGTTCTATCTAGTGTCTTTTGGTTTTGGTACCTTTGAAGTATTTTGCTTATTATTTCTCATGTAGCTCTCACGGGAATGCCGAGCTGAAGTCCAGAGGATCCTACATCAGCGTGCCATGGACGTTAAGCTGGATCCTGCCCTTCAGGATAAGTGCCTGATTGATCTGGGGAAATGGTGCAGTGAAAAAACAGAGACTGGACAGGTAGGTGACAAAGCCACCTATTTATGGTGTAGTAATAATAATAATGTTCATGATTAACATTTTATATAGACTACAAACACCGTAAAATCCATCTCCATCAGCTTCACAGGTGTGTGATTTGTTATGTTAGTCACTGTTCTTCCTATAAGAAATCCTGAGGAAAATGTTCTCTTTGGTCTCTATAATGGTACTTTTCCTAAGCAGTTAGTTTGTTTTAATGTTATGGTTATTATGTTTTGTAATTGATTGTTTTCCCTCTTTGTGCTGCCTCTTAAAAAGCCTCGAGCCAAGGATATGGCTTGCCTCTAGCAGGTGTATTAGATTTTGTGGTAGGCATTTTGTGTACTAACTTACTACTGGCTTCATTCCACTTTCCTTAACATATTTTCTTTTTCTTTTCTCTTTTTTACGCATTTTTAATTGATTTTATCTTGCCCTTTTTTTCTTTTCTTTTCTCATTTTTGTAAGCTACATTAGGTCCTTTTGAGGGAAGGCAGAGTATAAATATATACATCAATATGCAAATACTGATATACAGGAATAGTGTGCTTGCCCTACGACAGTCCTAGAAGAGATGTAGGATTGGAATTATTTTTTCCATTTAGTAATTGATACAGTTGAGGCTCAGAGAAATGAAGGGTATTGACTTAACTTACCTAGAGCTCAGGTCTAATCCTAGCCAGGCATTTGTTCCATTTTATTTTAACCTCTCCGTACAGGAAAGTGTAGAAAAGTTGCAGCCCCAAGAATTAATGTGCATGCTATAAATGGTTTCTTAGGATTTTATGCCTAGTTAAAAAAAAAAAAAAAAAAAAGATATGTTGTTGCATTCTAGCAAATTAGGTGGGAAGGTATCTTGTCTTTTAGATCAAGGCAGAGGAACCATGCAGTGAGGAATAGCTACTTACTTAAAGCGCCATTAATACTAGAAGGAGGCATGAATGGTTCCATTTGTACCACTCCAAAACACCCTCTGGGATTAAACTAATGAAAGTCACATGTGCAGGAATTGAACATTTTTTAAAAGCAACATGATGCCTACTCAGATCTGTTGGGCCTGGGAATATCATTTTCAGCAGTCTGTTTCCTGGGCCTACTACAGTTCTGTCGAAGTTTATTGTTAGGAAATGCCATGTAGTTTAGCTTTCTGTTGCCTCTGTCTAATGAAACAAGGGATATAGTCATATGGAATCCCATGAAACAGTTTCCTTTCATACGCCTTGTAAAGTAACAGTGAGAAAGCTGCACTACATTACAGCCCATCACTGTGAAGCTAAACTTAGGAAAGGAGTCCATGAGTGGAATTTTTCCCTTAGCCATTTATCTCCTCCCAAAAGTTGTATGCATTTTCCTTTAGGGTTCCCCCCCCTCCCACAACTCCCTTTCTGGCTCTTGTATAATTCCCACAAGCCTTCTCCTCGCTTCCCATTCTAATTCTGAAACAGAGATTCTTGCAGAATAGTCAGTAAGTTAAACTTGATCCTTTAACGGAGTCCTTTGCTGAGAAATAGGTGTTCATGTTCTTTGGGAAAGTAAGCTAATGTAAAACTTAAAACCTCTAAGTCTCTAAAAGGAATAGCAATAGACTGATGTTACAAGGTAACTCCAGCTCAGTTTCCAAAGCCCAGGTAAGATAGCTTTTAGATACTCAAACCCTAGTGTGCTCACTTGTTTTGCAGTTACCCTCAGAGGATCCTTTTATGTGGGTTATGGTTAGAATCCCAGATTTGATTTGCAGGAGCTATCAGCTCTCTACTGTGTTTCAGACCCTGAAACTGGGTCCGAACCTACTTGCCCACGAAGAGTCGTAGAATATGCCATGTTTTTCACTGTGAATATTTTGTCCAGTGATCATTATCAAAATGCAGATTGGCAGGGTGTTGACGGAATGGAGTAAAGGCCTGATAAGATTTTTAGACTCTGAGGACACCTGAACATTGATTCCTGTTGGACTTATCAGTTTGGCCTCCTGGAGGATTTGCATGGCTGTTGTACCCCCTTGACCCTCTTAACTACCCTGATACATCAAATAATTATCTTTTCAAAAATCCCAGTTTGGGGACTCAAATAAAGCTCTAGCATTCTGTTCAGTGAAGTTGTTGAAAAGAAAAGAAAAGGAAGACCGCTGAAAAGGAAGTGGACACTGGTATCTCATCTACCCTTGGTTATTTATATAACTGACAGATGCTAAGAGAGTGCCTTTTTATTTGCAGGAGCTTGAATGCCTCCAGGATCATCTTGATGACTTGGCTGTAGAGTGCAGAGATATAGTCGGCAACCTCACGGAGTTAGAATCCGAGGTAAGCAGTTTGCAGCTCATGGAAGGAGAGGGCCCTGTCAGCAGCCTTTCTTCTCTTCTTAGTTCTTTTGTTCCGAGACTCTTGAGAGTTCAGATTCCCTGTAGAACAAAAGAAACCTTGTCAGATTCTCTCTTTGCTTTTTAAAGAAGAATATCGTGATGCTTCTTGAACCCCTTTCCTCATTTCCGTAGCTAAACACTGCATTTAGCCCTTCGGTTTTCTTCATAAATTAGAATTATCACAGTGACGAGACCAATCTTTTCTCCCCCTTTAAGAAAAGATAACAGCTATACTTCAGACGAGATCGGGCGCGTTCAGGGTGGTATGGCCGTAGACTAACAGCTATACTTCAAATCCCTTAATCATGTTCAAGAATAGTCCAAGCATTCCTCTTCTGTCATCCTTAACTCTTTCAATTAGGTCATTTGGTAATGTTTTTTTGTTTTTTAAACTTATTTATTTATTTATTTTTGGCTGCATTGGGTCTTCTTTGCTGCACATGGGCTTTCTCTAGTTGAGGTGAGCAGGGGCTACTCTTGGTTGTGTTGCGCAGGCTTCACATTGTGGTGGCTTCTCTTATTGTGGAGCATGGGCTCTAGGCGTGCGGGCTCAGTAGTTGTGGTGCACGGGCTTAGTTGCTCCACGGCATGTGGGATCTTCCCCGACCATGGATTGAACCCGTGTTCCCCCACATTGGCAAGCAGATTCTTAACCACTGTGCCACCAGGGAAGTCCCCATTTGGTAATGTTTGTGTGTCCACTGAAATAAAAGCCTGGGATTTGCAGTTAAACATGGAAGATTGAATATTATTCCATGTTTATCCCTGTTCCATCCTAAAACTCACTAAAATACAAAAAATGAGATTAAAAAGAAACCTCAGAAGCATAGGCATACTATTTGAAATACAGAGAGTATTGGGGGGGGGGCAATTAAAATGTGAAAATTGTCTTGTAGGGCCAGAAATCAGGGAAACAGGGAACAACCTTTTTTAATAAGCCTTTTAGAACTATTTAAGTTGTCAAAATTGGCAATACATAAAATTACATTTCTTAGGGTCTTTTTTTTCTTTCTATTTTTCAAAAATGCATTGCCTTCTTTTGTGTCATCTCCTGTCTCATTCTCATTGTCCTTGTGGGCTGATGAGGTTGTTCTGCGGTGTGTAACTCTTTAAAGGAAGATGTTGTTTCAGCAGCTAATGCTGCACAGCAGTTACTCTGCTTGAAGGCAGTTAGCGTGTGTTCCCGAGAGGTAGTAGTTTGTCATCCGGTTCGAGGACAGAATGATAGATGTCAGTTACTCCTATTTTCATTTTGAACTGCTTAGCTTTGAGGAAAAATTCCAAAGGCTTTACATACTCTAATATTATTTTTATTTTTAATTTTATTTATTTTTTATTGGGGTAGAGTCGTTTATACTCTTAATATTATTTTTAAATGTTTTTTTCTCCCCACAGTTCTTACTTCTGTCTTCTCTCTTGCTCAAGCACGAGGGGAATCTGCCTCTAGAAAACTTGCCTTTCAAAGTATAATGAAGGAGCGTTGGAGGAGTAGCATAGAACTGCTGTTCTGTCTGTGCTGGGGCTATCTAACCAAAATACTGGAATAGTTTCCAAATGTACATATTGGACTATTTACCCATCAGATGATACTAATTCAGAGAAAGAAACTGCTCCTCCCCCACCCCTGGCTCTTTCTAAAGCAGAATTACTGATATTTTAGCTGGAGAGGGTGTGGAGAAAAGGGAACCCTCTTGCACTGTTGGTGGGAATGTAAATTGATACAGCCACTATGGAGAACAGTATGGAGGTTCCTTAAAAAACTACAAATAGAACTACCATATGACCCAGCAATCCCACTACTGGGCATATACCCTGAGAAAACCATAATTCAAAAAGAGACATGTACCACAATGTTCATTGTGGCTCTATTTACAATAGCCAGGACATGGAAGCAACCTAAGTGTCCATCGACAGAGGAATGGCTAAAGAAGATGTGGCACATATATACAATGGAATATTACTCAGCCATAGAAAGAAATGAAATTGAGCTATTTGTAGTGAGGTGGATGGACCTAGAGTCTGTCATACAGAGTGAAGTAAGTCAGAAAGAGAAAAACAAATACCGAATGCTAACACATATATACGGAATCTAA